>BMAO01019875.1:19421-49421 GCA_019973975.1 Trichonephila clavata | reverse complement strand
TCCCCCTCCTGAAAATTTTTTTTGTGCGCTACTGAATTGTGTGTGTGTGAGCGATAATTCTTAAATATTATATAAAACTTACCAGCAGTTACCAACCCACTTCAATGTGTTTTTTATGATGTTGCGTGCAGAACAAATTTCATTATTTTTAAACTAAGAGTTCGATAGCAGGAATTTATTTTTATTACCCCCCCCCCCCAGTAAGTTTATGATTCCTCTTAGGAACCGTTTTCCATTCAATCCGTTTTAGCGCATCTGTTCAGCAAAAGAAACACGTTTAATAAATTTTAAGTTTGTAGGTCTAATAGTTCTGAAGATATCGTGATGAGTTAGTGAGTCGATGTTCTCCTCAAAAAAAAACAGATAAAACCATCAAAATAACGATGAATTATTAGGAATTTCTACAGGCTTTGGCTAATTATTATTATTAATTATTACCTATAAATTTATTAAAATTAACTACTAAACAGTTAAAATTAAAATATGCTATTCGCAAATCTTGCAATTAGAAAAAAATAAAGAAAACTATGCAATTGTTTCATTCAAAAAGAATAAGAGAAAAAGAGCATTAAAATAGATTTTATTAGTTTCATGATACCTTAATTTAATAAATATGCGTATTAGGCTATGTGTTTGCTATTTATTGTACTATGTGCGCAACAATGTTACTTTTACTTTTGACATATTCTGTCTTGTTATGCTTCTCTTTTTGCTTTACTTCTGTAGATCTACAGCAATTTAGTGTATATGTTACAGGTAAAGTGTGAAATCCATTATTTCATAGAATAACTTGGTATTTCATGAAATAACTGGACAAGTCAGTTAAAGTATATAAAAGTATTGAATTCTGCAATTTATAACTAGGTGTTCTATAGAATACTGATTACTTAATTGTTAAAGCATGAAATACAGCATTCAAAAGTTCTTTAAGCGGATTCTAGCTGCTTTAATCAGTTTTGAACCGCTTGTAGAGTCTTTGCAATGGCGTGCGTGTTATCTCAATTCCGTTGCTTTTAAACGTAGAATATATGTTATTGTTTTATTTTTTGGATTATTAACATATATTTTTGAAACCTGTTTTCAAGAAAGGACTTCTGCAAGAATGAAAGACTAACCTTTAAATAAGAAAGATTCAATGCGAGGGATTTGAATCTTTATTAAATAACTTGGAAAAGGAGACAAGTGCTGTTTTTACTCGTAAAAATTATTATCTTTGGTAGCAGAAGTAAAAGTGCTAAAACAGCACAGTACGTACCACGTAACTATTGGTTACTCCAGCATTATGATATGCTTGGTGTTGAAGGATTAGACAAGTTAATTGTGCCAGTAGCAGATGCAAAACATAAACATATACTTTTTTCTTCTTTCTGCTTAACTAATGTTAGCAATATGGACAATAATAAGTTATAGCATCTGCCTTTCATTATTATTTAACAATTAATCATCCGTAATAGAGATAAAATATTTTTTCGAGAGGTTTTAGCTATTTATGTTCAATTAATTTATAAAATATCTTTGAAATTGTTTATTTTTCATTTTTCGGTCTATCATTAGTTATTTTATGGAATAACTAGGTAAAGCATGAAATGTTTCATCTATTACTTACCGTAACTCTCTTGTCTTGTTATTTCATGAAATACTTAGTTATTTCTATGAAATAACTGAATTATATACTTCAGCGGTAAAATATATATGTAATAATTCAAAATTTAAATTTTTCTCGAAGAGTTTTAGTAAATTTTTAATGGTTTTGAGTTCTCAAATTTTTTAAATATTTCTGTTTAACCACCTCACTGGATATATAATGCTAATTACAAATTTATCTTCTAAAAACAGCCATAATTGCATTTTTTAAAACAAGAAGCAATGTTTCATCTTTCATGTATTCTGACTAATCACAGAAATTATTAACATAAACCATGATTACAAAAACTTTTGGGTGAAAAAGCTATAAAGGCTGAGATCTCAGGAGCGAATGAAGAACTATTTTGTTCCTTGTGTTGTTTGTGAGCTCTGGTGTTATGTTTCATGCCGTCCGCTTATGTTAGTGCAAAATTTGTGCAACTCAATTACTAAGAAGTTTCATTCTTTCGCCGACCACAAGCAATTATTAGTTTCCCCTAGTAAAATATCTGAAGCCAAGTAAAATCTTTACATGCATAGATATGTGTATGCATATGCATGGAATAATGCAAATAAAATTCTTAAATATTAATTTCATACGACGGAGGCAATTTATTTCGGTAGACCTAATTACGAAGTACTTTAGTTTTGTGTTTGCCAATCAGTTAATAATAAAGATAGCAAATAAATTAAAACAAGTGTATTATATATTTTCCCTTCTGGTGTTATTTTAAAAAAAATGCGAAAATAATTTCCTTATTACATCGATTTTAATTAGTTTTAGAAAGCTAGAAAGCCTTTATGTCGATATTGATTACTTTGCTTAGAAGAATTAATCTATCGTGTAGGTTTGCTGGTAATATTGGAATTTAAATTGAAAGCATGTCGAAAATAAATTAAGTCTGGTAATTTTGATATATTAATAAAAATTCTAAGAAAATATTTGATGAAAATTCTTGAAAAATATAGACTTGTTCTAATAAACTCAATTAAAACGAGTAAAAATCTCATTTATTATCATCATCATACTGAAATTTTCAAAATGCACATTGAATTAAATTAAAACAGTTTTATTACATTGAGTGAGATGTTTAAAAGCAGAGGTGTCAAACTCAAGGCCTGTAAGGGCACATGCGGCCCACAACAATTATTTTAGTGGTCCCGCCAACATATCGGCACAGAATAATTTATAATAAAATAAGAAACTTTCTCCCGGAAGTTGGAAAAGTAGTAGCATAGAAGACATGTCAAATATCAGAACGTAAATATTAAATTGTCCTTTTTCATTTTATATATGTTTAATTTAATGTATTATATTAGATATAAACCTACGCTTCTATAAATATTGATTTTTTTCTTGTGGCCTGCCTAAAATCAAATCTCCTTTGTTTGGCCCAAGTTAACCTTTGATTTTGACACACTTGCTTTAAAGCATTATGATGCATCGTAATTAACTTTACTACACTCTTAACAGAATTAATAAATTACAGTTGAAAAGAAACTAAAAACACCTTTTTATAGTTAATCGAACTAAGCAGTAACTTAATTTTTTAGTCGTCAAATCTTCAAATGGAATCTGAAATTAATCACCAGATGTGGCATGAGATCTGAAAATGGGAAATCGTTAATCCTGATGATCCAGATCAGGACAATGGAACAAAATTATTGAATTATTGTATTGTCATCGGTACTGGACAAGTGAGCAAAATTTAAAATTAATCTGACCCTTTTTCAGTGGATAGAAATTGAGTTCAAAGAATCCTTTACATACAAGTGAAGCTTATAAAAACGTGTTAATAAAAATGACGATGACTCCAATTAATCATTAAATTTAAGGTTACTTCAATCTTTTTTCATCAAAAAAGAAAACTTATTACAGAGACTGATCATGTGTCGTTGGTCTTCCACTAAAGCACGTATGATTAAGGGCATTTCAACTTTTACTTTAACCTAAAATTACATAACATTATCCGTTACCGCCGCCTACTTCGCTGGGTATTTCATAAAATCGTAAGATAATGCACTGTTTACAAATTATTGATATCTAAGTTCTAGAATTAAGTATTCGATTGTATTAAGAACATTCGTATACCACTCACCTCTAGATTTAAGAAATACAGGATTTGAATTTCTAATACGGAAGTATATCAACTTTTATGCCACATTAAGGTATTCGACTACCCTAAAATTGTGAATTTTGCCAACAATTGACAATTTTTTTATGATTTCATTTTATGGGCCATCTTATTAGCTTTATAAAAATACCAGGTTTATTATTTTAATTTCACTAGAACAAAAACTACAAGTGTTTTAGTAAAAGCAGATGCCTTTACTTTAACAAAGATACCATACTTTAAAAAGCGTTTTACTCGAAATGTGCTTGTTTGAAAATAATCAAACAGGGTCAGCGATTGCTAAAGAAGTTTTGAACATAATTAACTGTGAAATTTTTTCTGTAAGTTCTGTATAATAGAATTGTTTTAACCATCAGATTTATCAATCACTGCTTTATTAAAAAATTTACAGTCCCTTATTTGAATATAATCACTGTTTTTTTTTAAGCAATTTCAAATAATAACTGAGATAAAGTGTACGTAAATAATAAAATATCTCTTTTCCTGAAAATAATTTCAAAAATAAATAATATAGCAACACATTAGATTGAAAAAATTGGAAATTTGTTCATAAACCTTCAGTACAGAATGGACCGCGTTTATGCTATTTTTTGTAATTTTTACCTATTTTTTCCCATTTTAGTAATTATAATTTATTTTTCTCTTCTTAATTTTAGCTCATTTTTCTTAAAATGCACTAAACAAATCTAAAAATAACAAAAAAATCCCCATATCTCATTTTTTTAAAAAAAAGTTGTCGCAACCAGTCGGATACCTTAAGTCAATGAAAGATATTTTCCGCAAAACCAAATTTTAGCAGATTTCATGTCAACAAAATGAACGTGTTTACCAAATTTTATCTCTATAAGTCTAAAACTGAAATTTGTTATCTACATGCCAAGTAATCTGTAAAATCTGTTGTTATAGAATCTTTAATCAACAAGAAAGAAATAAAAGGAACAATAAAAACCTTGCAAAACGATTTTTTCATTATAGCTCTCTTTAAATCCCTTGTAATTCTTATTTGGGGAAAAAGTTTCCCCAAACCCTTCTCTGTTCAACAAAAGAAGAATATCAAATTTCAAATCTGCAGGTCTGATATTTCAAAAATGTGATTTTTATATACATAACGCCCTTTAAAACCCTCGCAACCCCCTTTTGAAGTTGATTAACGTAAAATCTGATCTTGGCGTATATCTTCTCAACAAAAGAAACATGCTCATCAAATTTTTCATCTGTAAATGTGATAATTCAAAAGCTGGAAATTTTTATCTATAACACCTTATGCGTCAATTTCTATAAAACTCGTTATTATCGGATCTCTACTGAACAAAAGAAACATGCTTACCACATTTCAATTAATTACGTTTCAAAGTTCCGGAGATTTCGTAATGGTTGAGTGAGTGAATAAATAAGTGAGTCACTTTTCTTCTTTATCTATATAGATATTCATTTCTCATTTCTATCAATTATATTACTATTAAAATATAACTTTTATCGTTTAATATGCCACGAGGAAATAATACAAAGAAAATACTTCCGTTTCTTGATACTGAATTAAAATTAATATTATCTTGGTTATTTTTTTTGATTAATTATTAAGGTTTACTTTTAAAAATATGTTGGTAAATAAATATTTAAACCTTAAAAGCTTATTGTGTATTCATTAATACATATACTACTGCTTTGTTAAGAAAATTAAATAAATATAAAAGTTTATTTTTGTTTATTAATACACGTATTACAGTGTTATTTAGAAAATTAAATCAAAATAAAAGATAATTTAAATATTTAATCCCATGTGTTATACATCTATCACAAGCAAAACAAAATATGCATAATTAATTGACTAACGTTTCCCCCTAAAACATTTAATTAAACCATACATTTGCGAACAAGAGTAATTTACATTTGTTTCAACATAGAAATTATTCATGAAAAATATGGGATAGTTAAATGTGTTTTATGTAGCATTAAGTAAAATTTAAACATTTGATATAATTTTAAAAATCTATCAATTATAAAATAAGCCAAACAATAAGCTGCAAACATGAGAATCTATTTAAATTTAACTTTGTATTAAATGAGCATTTGTTACTCTTTATTAAAAATGTTACTTATTATCTTAGTTAAATATTTATTGCATATTCCAACATTATAACTATTTGGTTAATTTGGCAAATGTTTGATGAATTGCATTTGAAATAAAACTGGTTACAAGTATTTTTCAATTGTAAATTTAGTATATTTACTTGTGGATAATATTTCCATTATAATTATTTTTATATGTGCTCTTCTTTCATACTTAGTTGCCTTTTCGTTATGTGTTACCAGCATTCATTTTTTATCATTACTATATTCCCATGTCAAAGTATTTTGTAATTCAAGATTTCTAAGATGGGTAATTATTATATTACTACATTGAAATATTATGTGAAGCACATAATATCTTACCTATCATTTAGAAGAAAATTATGAAAATGAAAGAACCTATACTAGTTGAATATATTGTTCAACTAGTATAGGTTGAGTGATTCGAAGCATCGCATGCGAATCACTCAACCTATACTGAGGTGATTCGAATGCGAAGTGTCATCGAAGCTGAAAAAAAGTTATTCAAAGCATTGCATGCGAATAGTTTTCAATGCATTTTCGTTAAACAAACGCGATAGTGAAGGAAAATGTACCACTCATGCGTCTGCTCAAGCAGATTTGTGATAACTGCATTTGTGAGGACGTGACATTTACTTTAAAATAACTGGTGTGGGTGCAGCTGCTTCCAAAATTAATCAGTGAGCTGCAATAAAGTTTTAAACATTGAAAGAGTGTAAGCAGGTGGATATTCATCGCAGAATCCTGGCTATGCATTGTGACACGTGTATATCAAAGCCTACGGTGACTAGGGGAGCGAGAATGCTTAGCGATGGTCGACAGGAGACAAGGAATTTGCCGCGACCCGGTCAGGCTCACAACATTGAGACGGACATTGGCACTGTAATCAAGGGAAATCGAAGTCGAAACATTCGTGACATCACAAATGAATTCCACGTTTCCATCGATACTGTTCACAATATTCTCACCAACATTCTGAAGTATCGAAAAGTTGACGCCTTTTTTTAGACATGTAGATACTCTATGATTGGAGTTTAAGGAGCCAGACGTGATCTGCAGTAGCGGTAGACTAATGATCAAGTGGCTGGATAGTGGCTGGTATGTCATGAGTTCGAAACCAGTACCACTTAAGACCAACCTTGTAGAGGAGCAATGCATGTGAAATCAAGTGGGAGCTCCAATTTCCTCCCGTGGTGTGCTGTGGTAGTTAGGAGAGGGGGTACCAGTTATGGTGTTGTACTCGTCACTTGACTGTGGCTCAAAATTACGAGGTCCGTCACCAAAAGCCATCGTGTAGCTGAACAGTGTGACGTTAATATTCACTCAGTCACTCACTAAGGAGCTAGACGTCTCCATAAATGCCCAAAGGTTCACCCAAACACTTCATCAGTTGCATAGGACTATCAAAAGCAAACGTCCATGTATGCTGTCACCAGATGACATCATTCTGCAAGACAATAGAAGACCGCATGTTGAGAAGGTGTGTATCGAGGCCCTGGACCGTAAAAATTGGGAGTCCTGAAAGATCCAGCTTACAGTTTAAGTATGTTTAATTACGACTATCTAATATTTGTGCATCTGAAGAAAGGCCTAACTGGCTAACGATTTCACCCAAACGATGATGTAAAAGCATTATTTCTGAACTGGTTCCTTGATTAACCGATATCTTTTTTCGCGAACGGAATTCGTAAGGTACTTAATCAAAGGGACGCCTTCCTAAACACCACGGGTGATTTTTTTAACACACTTTGTATGCATTTCATTCATTAATTTTTGTTGTTTCTATATATGTTCGAATCCCTTTAATTTGAACACACACACACACACAAATATATATATACAGTCGACTCTTGCTAATTCCAAATATATGCTTAGCCTGTAGAAAAACACTTGATATTTCGAACTATAACAATACGTTTTGGTGCACTGAATATTTTGAAGTAAAATCCGCGAAGCTGGCTAGGCTACAACACGCGATGCTTCGAAATGATCCAATAAAACTCACGACAATTCATACTCTCACTATCAGCAACATACTTACATGTATTGTGTTGTATATTCTCTGCTTGTCTCTCCTGTAACATAGCCCCTTTGATGACCAAGGAAATTGTCTCTAATAACTCTGACAGAAGCTAAATTGTGTGTGTGTACTAAACAAACTACGCAACTTTTTCCTTCAAAATCATGTTGATGCGGACGTTTTTCAAGCTTCATTTATTATAGAAAAATCTATTGATAAAGTTAGATTGAATGCCATAAAACAAAAAAGATAACAAAAAATTTTTCGTCCAAAAATTAGTTATGTACAGTATGTATTCTTTTAATAGTGGTTTTTAATATGTAAACGTATTCTTTTAACAAAGGATATTAAATTTTGTTTAATACTTATACTGTATAATATGTACTTTTTAAAAATACTTTAATTTTTTTTACATATGTACAATTGTTGTTTTATTGCATAGTTTCATATTTAAATGTGTTAGAAAAAAATTTTTCTTCGTGTATTTCTAGAGTTTTTTCCTACCCTCTTGATAATTCGAAGTTTTTCATTAGTCCCTCCAACGTCAAATTATCAAGAGTAGACTGTATGTGTGTGCGCGTGTGTGTGAAAGAGAGAGATGAAAAGGGGGAAATATAAAAGCACACTGATGCTCGGGTATAAGAAGTTTTCCATGAAAACGTGCCCACACGAGCATATATGTACACCGTATGTAATGTATATGTAATGTATGCATGTGTTCAATATCTATCTATATGTAATACAATATCTATTCTTTTATGTGCAATAAATGCCCTCAGAAGTTGAGGGATCATAACTGCGAACTCATTTGTGGCGTTTTAAAGTCATGTTGCTTCTAAAGATGTGTCGTGCATGAGACCGATGCACGTTCAGATCATTCGATGCTCTAAGTCCTCACGTTTGCATAATGTAGAAGTTAGGATAGTGCCGGTACAGTTATCATCCTCGTCACTTAACCACGACTCAAAATTAAAATGTGTGACGCAAATAAACTCGTGTTTGCTTTAAATATTGCGACATTTATAAACACTCACCTGCTTGTTTATTATAGTTTGTAAAAAGTTTTGATAACATTTCTTTTCTGAAGAACATGTATTATGTTTTGCACTCTATATATCATATATATAAGCATGTATTATGTTCTGTATTCTCTATTTGTTTGATAGAATTATTTTTAAGAAATATTTTTTTTAAGTTAGACCTTTTATATATTTTAACATTTCTACATGTTGTCGACACATTTCAGAAATATATAAATATATTTAACTGAAAAATTTATTACACTAAAAGTTATTGTTTTAATTGTTATATTTTATTTATTTTAAATCTGTGTCTTTAAATTGTGATTAAAAAATATTATATTAGTTTTTAACCTTCAAATGTAATCGAATATTTTAACTGACAACAACTATCTTTGTAAGACTTTAATTTTCTAATTTCCTTCGTTAAATTTCTAACTTTAATATAACTTACATTAAAATGGATACTAATATTTAAAGGGAAAAGACTATTAAATTAAAGCATTAATTAATACTTGAATCTAAATTCGTATCTTTGAATTATTCAGTGTGTACGCACATTTAAAGAAAGGGAAATCTGATTACAATGTAATGTGTTCCTTGAATTCTAAATTATTAAAATTCTTATTAAAAGATCAGATTATATTATGCATTCCATGTAACAATTAATTCGTAAAAGTATTGTATGGAATGCATAATTATCATTAGAATCATTGTTGATTTAATTCAAATTAACATTTACCTATAACAAGACTTTCTGTGTGTGTGATTATTTTAAAATTCATTTTTATAGCTTTATTATTCTCTAGATCCTATCTTACTATCTACATATCAAGAGGGATATTTAATTGCATTCTAACTTTAAGAATTATTCTTATGAATAAGTTAGACCAATCACATCATTGAAAAAGAACTTTGCATAATTCTCGACATATTCATGAATTCTAAAACTCTACAATATTAAAAGCAAGTCGATTCTTTTACTTCTCCTTCAATACTTTTAAAAATGCTTGTCTACACAATTTTTTTAATTTAATGTATACTCATACGAGTTAATTTTAAGCAAAATCTCTACGAAGTTCTGGAGGTAAAATTTATTTTAGATTCTTGGTTTTAGCAGATATATAAAATGATGCTTTTGATTTGTTCTAATACTTGTAAAATACTTTTTTCTAAATTTCAAATAAAGATCTACCAAATCCATCGTCAAAAAATCAAAACCCTCTCCCATATTTCCTTTCCATTCTTAATCTTATGGGTTGTTTATGATACCTAATACAATGTAGACGTACTTGTCAAGAGACAATTTGAACGTGTTCTTCCTAAAAATCCGGAGTCTTATAACGATGATTTCATAGAAAAGTTGAAATGAATTACATGATTTCTAAACTAAATACTAATTCCAAAAGGATAAATGTCATCCAAACTGAAACAGTAAAATTCTACAATAGAATTCCCTCAAAAATGTTGCACTCAAAGGCCTACCCTGAAGTACAATAGATCATGTGACAAAATATCAAGTGCATTACACTCAATTATTTTCCATATGAATGGGAAAAACTCACATAATAATTATACCCAAATTAAGCAAATATATCCTATGTTTTCCGATGAATCTAGACCGATTAGCCTCATCATTTCTGCGGAAAAATGTATTTCTGAGTAGATTCCAGAACTATATATACTAGAAGTTCAATACACATTTTGATCCCGATCCACTAGAACGGCTTTCAAAATAATAATAATAATAATAATAATTCTCCGCACCCGATTTTGTGCGGCAGTGACAGAACCTTATTCAAACGTTGAAACTATTTGCAGAAAATTCTTTCACATCCATTTCCTCCCCCCCCCCTCCATTTGCTTACACGTTTTTCTTCCCGATCTGGTTCTTCAAAGATACATGTTCTCTCATACCGACTACAACTGTCAATCATTTCTAAACCACACCCCGTTGCTACAGTAACGATAGGTTTCTAGATAACAAGCTTTATCTTTATAATGTCATCCGAATTGCAAACAACGCCATCTGTCGGATAAAGCAGATTTGTAACATTTCGACAACGATCTTAAGGTATCCGACTACTTGCGACAACTTATATTTTAAAAAAGGAAGATGTGAGGATTTTTTTAAAGTTCTTAGATTTGTTTAATATGTTTTAAGAAAACTATGCAAAAATTAAGAAGAGAAAAATAAATTATTATTACTAAAATAGGGAAAAAAATAATACAAATTTACAATAAAAAAAAAAAAAAAATGTGGCCCATTCTGTACCAAAAGTTTATGATCACATTTTCAATTTTGATGAGTTGTTATGTTATAAATTTTTGAAATGACCTTCAGGGTAAGAGATATTTTAATTTTTATAAAAGCTGGAACACTTTATTTTAGTTATTATATGAAATTGCTTAAAAAATAGTGATTATATTAACAAAAGGGACTGTAAATTTTGTAATAAAACAGTGATTGATAAATCTGAAAATTAAAACACTTCTACTATTATACAGACAAACAAACTCACAGTAAACAATTTTCAAAACTTTTTTAGCAATCGCTGCTCCCTTTGAGCATTTAAAAAAAAATTCCAGTAAAGCGCGTTTTAAAGTATGACATCTTGCTTAAAGTAATAACATCTGCTTTTACTAAAACATTTGTAGTTTTTGTTCTACTGAACCTAAAATAATAAACTTGGTAATTTCATAAAAATAATAAGATTGGTTGTAAAATAAATTATAAAAAAATTAGTTAATTTCTTGCAAAATTCACAATTTTAGGGTAGTTGGATACCTTAACTGGAAATTTCTTTCATTCAGTAAAACCTGAAATCCATGAATAAATTTCAGATTCTGAATTTCGGTTTGAAAAAAGAAACTAAGTAAAAAAGAAATGCAATGCCTATGATTTCTGGGTTCAACTTCGAATAATACAGTTTGCTATTGCTTATTCTAGCATGTGTTTAAGACAACTGCCTTTTTTACTTATTTTCTTCATTTCTTAGAACTGGAAAACAGAACCAAGAAAACCAGCCTCGTTTCAACCCTCCTGTCAACTAAACACAAAAAGAAGAACATTGTTTGTAAAGTTTATTTTCCAAGAAAAAGATTTTTATCTCTTTTAAGAATTTTGCTTTGATCTGAATAATGAGTAACGATACATCAGAGTATTCTATAAATTTTATTTTCTAAGAACATTGAAATTAACTTTCATGTCTATAAATTTTTATACCTTTAAAGTATTATCTGATTTTATCATTTTCGCATTGTTTTTTCAACAATTTTCTCTTCGAATTAAAAAGAAATCTAAATTAAAACAATTTCTAACTGTGTTTATATTGCTTTTTAAGTATTAAACGATACATATTAAATTTAATAAAATTAATGATTAACTATTGTTACACTTAATATATATGGGTTCCTTTTTTGATAACAAGTGTATGTTTTTTTTAATCAACTGTATCCACGTTGCCATAATTTAAAACAAAAAAGTTTTGAAAAAATTATTAAAATTGATGCCAAATCAAATTTTTCATCTCTTCTATTTGTTTTGCATACCTTCTGAAAATGGATGCAATTTTTTTTTTTATCAAACATCAGCAACAGATGGTGATATTTAATAAAAAATTATACTATCAATTCTCACACAGAAATTTGATAATATTACAAAAAAAAAGGACAATATAGCTGCAAATTTTACTATCAAACTAGTAACCTAAATCCAAAAAAAAAAAAAACTTTAATAAGGCAAGAAATAGTTAAATTTAATAGCTCAAATTTGTTGTAAATAAGCTGTTATTTAAAATAAATACTTTTTAAAAAGTAAGAAAATTTGCAGAAATAGATATTATAGGCTATATTGTCAGCAAGTAAACATTTTCCACATGAAGAAGTTAAGGTACGCTTTATACATCATATTTTTATTGATGACCTCATAGACTTAATAAAAATCTTGGGATACATTATTCAATCTGTTTATTTTTTTATTTCAGTGTAATAACTTTAAACATTATTAGGCTGATTAAGAATTATATGTTCAATTAATGAAAAAATTACTTAAAATTGTTTCTTAAACTAGTTTATAGTTTTTCATTTATTTAAAAACATTATCTAGATTAATCACTCTTCAAACCGTAAGATGTTACTATACTTAAAACAATTCGGATGATTGTGTGTGGGAAGAGTTATTATTTTATTTAAAGAAATTAGTTTCTTAACAGAACTCTGATGATTGTCTTGAAATCATTTTTAATGAATTTGTGCACAAGATACTGTAACTAAAGATATAATTATCTATAGTCTAATGAAGAATGATTATCTAGAATATTCACTCTTCAAACAGTAAGATATATTACTATGATAAAACATGCGAATGCTTGTGTGTGGGAAAAGTTCTTATTTTATTATAAGACATTAATTTCTTAACAGAATTCTCTGACGATTGTTGCGAAATCCTTTTTAATGAGTTTGTAAACAAGATATTGTAACTTAAGATATAATAATGTAATGTTATTTAAACTTTATTTTAAAAAAAATAATTGAGAAAAATAAGAAAAATCAGTATGTAGAATTTTTTTTAATCCTGAATATCTCTGAATTTAAGTAATATAATTGTGTACCATCGTTTAATTATTCTCGTATCATTTAACGATAGCGAATAAATTGTATTTCTAATAAAGAATATACCAAAATTTTCTACTACGAATAACTCTGGATTTATAACTTTTTTTTCAAATAAGCATACACTTAGAATAAAAGGAATTAGTTTTAAACCAAATTTCTGATAGTAAATAATTATTAGCGAAACTCAGAAAGGCAACCGGATCACCTTTCTAGAACTGAAATAATCCCTGTTTAACGAACCCTTCTCAAATCCAAAAATGTCCTAACACGGTACAACATTCGCTCACTTATTATCATTCAGAGAAGTGGTCACAGGAAACTAGGTCCTCAACTTACTATTCCAGATGGAATCTAAGCCATTGGGGAAACGAGCAGGTCGCTTAAGACAACTTCAATTATAGCCCCAGTCAACGTTCATGTCCATCTACGTAAATGCTTCTGCTTCATCGAAAATGTCGATAATTCGCCCCATACTAAAACAACGGCATGGTTGGCATTTCAATTGATTCTCTCCTAACGAGAGACGGATGTTGGCAGCGGTTGAGTAAACGGACCTCTGTACTCACATAATTATTGCTGTTCTCTAACTATTCCGAATATTTATGAGTACCTTAAGAGCCGCTATATTGAGTTTGCTGATAGGATTAATTCGAAGCTACGGGAAAATTGTGCAATGACACAGAGATTTGTCTGTGTAGGTAGTGATTAGTTGGAGATATTTATATGGTAATGATTCTAAGAGATGTAATGTATGCCTTTTTAATTAAGTCTGTTGATATAAAAATATGTCAGAATTTTTTACTAATTTACCTAAATGGTCAGTTATGCATTTTCAAAAAATAATTTTAAAACAATAATTATATATGATTTGGCTATACTTATTTAATAGCACATCATATACACACACATTTCTAACAAATGGAATTTTATTAACTAAAGAGCAATATTGGTTGAATTACGCGTATCTGAAACTTATATGATTATGATTTGCATATATATGATGCTTTGCTTATGTGATGAATGTCTGCTACTTATGATTTGATTTAATACACAAATTTAAAAAGTAACACGAATTGTTCCCAAAAAGCTGTTTGAAGCAAATAGTTATTATTTCATAGTAAGAAAGAATTGAAAGGAAAAGCAAAATATGCTCTAAAAATATATTCGTTTTATCAGTAAATATAAAGTTTTACAGAATCTAAATCAGAGCTTTTTCCTCAAGGAATCAACTAAATAAATTAAATAACAAGTTTAAAAAAATACATAATGATAAGATTATATATATTTCTGTATGTATGCAAAATGTAAGCAATTTCTCTTAATTTACTCTAATCTCGCAAAAAATCAACTGGGTGAAAGGAAATCGTTACTTCAAGCACAATAGTAATACTTTAAGGAAGCGCAATAGTAATAAAAGGAATAGTACATCCACGATATGAAAGAAGGAACAAAATGCTTTATATTGCCAGAATGTATTTGGCACAAAACACTGTACGGATAAGAGGAACAACAAAAAAAAAGGAAATATTTTATTAAGGGATGTGATTTATAAATACAATAGTTGCGGGGCTCTGTCTGTTTATGCTTTATACCAGATTATCCGATAGTTATTGAAGTAAGTGGTCTCATTCTTTAAAGAAGAATGGTGTCCTATGTCAAGTGTTCCCGGAGGGTATGATTCTGCGTCCATGCGTTTTCAAATCAAATGTATACTTTACATTTTCAATGGGATTTAAATCAGAAAAGTATGCTGGTAAATCCCTTTTGTACGAATATCTTTACTGTCATTGTTATATCTCAACTACATAAGACCTGTTAAAATTTGCATGATTGCCCATAGAAACAAAATCTGGATGAATTAGATGCAGACTCATAAGGAATATGGACTGTCCTTCTTACATTAATAATTCCTGGTAGGTGAGCCTTCAAGAAAATGTCGAGTTACTTCTGTTGCCGTTCAATTTCTAAACGTAAATGCTGAGCAATGTGTTTAAACGAAGATAGTTTGGGTATAAATTGTTTGTTTGAGTCTTTTTTGTAATCTGGAGCAAACCTTTCTTGCAACAATAGCTGATCTTTGGAAGACTTACAAAGCTGGTGGTGCGAATATTTTGTCAATTTGAAATCTTTGAGCAATATTCACAAAACTTCTGCAAGCATGTTTATCATTCAACTACGTGTACTGGACCTTTGATAGTTTCATATATAATATTGCATGCAAGTCACATATTGTCAATGCATGTCTGAAAATTCGTCTTTCCTTTTACTTTTTAACTTAATTTGCTCTGTTCACTTATTTCTTACAGCACACACAGCACTTTCTAATGAGTCATGTCTTTATATCATGATTACTGTAGTTGCTGGTGATATCAGCCGTTGAACACCGTTGAAAATGGCGAATAATGAAGAATAGTCTCCATTTTTCTCTGGAATCAATGCACTAAGGCCGACAAATCATTGAAATGCGAAATGTCACATTACCATTTATGTACTATATTTAATAATTATTTACAACGGCTGCCTATGAACAGCTTAAAATATCCTCATTTTATGAAAGCGAAGCCTCAAAGCGCCCAACTATAGCAAATTGACTTTTATTGAAATCTTATAAATTAGCTGCTTTTCTTTTAGCACTAAGCACATGTGGAAAGACCGTGCAAGGGTGCTTTATATACTCCAGGATTTGTCGTGCATGCACCGTGGTCTTCACTGTGGGTGAGCTCAATGTTTTTGGTGAGGGGTAGTCATAATAATTTCTGGTGTATGTATATATAAGGGTTGCCTACATGAAAAGTAGACAAGTTGAATAAAAAGAATACCTTCATTGGCAATCGAAATAAATCGCCATGAGCGTTGTAACACAGTTGTTGTTCGACAGTAGGTCTATAGCTTCATCGTAGAAAGATCGTGGTTGATTCACGAGGAATTCCTGCATAGCGTCCTTCATCGAATCGTCCAAATGCAAAAATGTAATACTGTCTTAAGTGGAAAAAAGAGTGAAATGTTTCAAGAAGACAAATCCAAACTGCACTGCAGGTGTTCTAACAGTTTTCAACAGAGTTTTTAAGGAGGTTTTTGGGTTGATGTTCAGGCCGGCATATAATCATGGAGATCTGATATCGTTTACTATCCTTCACTAAAACTTTCTTCTAATTGAGCAATGCTAGCCATAGAATGTCCCTTTTCGCTGATCAGCTCTTCCATATCGGGACGTGATTGTATGGTTTCCTTATTATGATATGGAAACCATACAATCACGTCCCGATATGGATGCATCCATGAATAACACGTCTTTACTTTTGATCTATTTCCCCTTCGTCGAACAGGTTTCATTATTGCACACCATTGGGGTGTACGAATCTACGAAAGGTTTTTCGGATACATGGGTTTCTAGGAACCCTCAAACCCGTACCTGGCTAAAAAGTTCAGTTTGATGACATTACGATATTTAATTTTCATGCTGATGAGTAGATGCATTTCTATTGGACGAGCGGAGGCGGGCCGGTAGGCGGGGCTTTGAGGTGAAGATCTTGGATTCCAGGTTTATTTCTGTGACAGGAATCTGGTGGAAGAGAGAGCGTGTTGGATGTTGAGAAGTCAGGATAATGGCTCAGAATGTCTCCCAAAGGGGTGATATGGGGCGTACACTTCCTACCTCCCTTTATATCAATGTTCGGAGGCACTGTTAAAGCTGCAGTCATTCTGACACAATTGCACATTTCTCATTTTGAATTTGGCAACCCTAAAATATGTTTTCATGCATACACACTTACATAAATACATACTTGGCAAATAGATTATAGATTCTTATTTTAAATTATTCGTTGATTGAAATATGTTTCTTTGTTAGAAATTTCTCACTGAGATAGAAATATATTGAATACAAATTTTTTTTAAAATTCTGAATAATATAGGAAGCGCTATATGTCTATCCAAATATTTAAATTCAGCGTTATTTGAAATTTGATTAGATGTCAATGTTCACTTAGCTATCTTAGACTGCTTTCATCTTCGAAACAAAAACTAAATATTGAATATTAAAGTACACAATCTTTCAAAGTGCAGGGAGAATCTTAAAAAAAATTACTACATAACATCTGACGAATTCAAAATGTTATGCCCGTTGTTGCGAAAGAGAGAGAGAGAGAGAAGTAATAATTAATTTATAACTTTTATTTAAAATATCCTACTGCATTGAAAAGAATTTCAGCAGAGTAATAACAAAAAAAACATCAAAGTATAAAACGAGATTTTTCCGAAAACATTGTCTTAGAGAGAAGATTAAAATTCTAAAAACGAAAGTAAGCTGATAACGCTTAAGTAATTTTTCTGCATGTTTCTTCAAAATTTATTTAACATCTTCTAATTAGTTTTCCTTTCGAAACGTGAAGACACGCGCTGTAAAAAGAAACTAAATAAAATAAAATAATTTATCTTCAATTTCATGCTTGACTTAAATATGGCGGAAATGTATTCTAATGATATTCATGTCCTTAGGAATTCTATCGTATTTGCATTTAAAGAGGTTACAAATCTCCCGTCTCTCTTCGTCTCAGAAATAAATACGAAAATAAATAAAAGCGTGAAGTCTGAATTTACCCTTAATTATAGAAATTTATCTTATCTTATAAAATACAAAAGATAATGATACTTTTTTATGAGGTAAATACTTTAATCTCTAAATATTTTCTTCTTTTTTTTCAATTAACTGTTGAAATTCCAATTAAGCCTTTTACTTTCAAACACATAAAATCAGTTTTTTTTTCTTTTCTAATAAGAGAATTTGGTTTTTTTTGCTACATATATATTACATGATCTTCCTGTTAAATTTTTTCATTGCCGAAGAAGCGAGATAAAAAAAAAACTTTTTATTTGAAATATGATTAGAAAGAAAGTAAAATTACATTTTGAACTAATTATTTACTAATTAGTGAAAATTCATATCAGAACTAAGTTTTAAATTTTAAACCTTCTGGTATGATACATGCTAATACATTCATTATTACTTAGATTGTCATGATATAAGCCTTTCATTAATTTTTTTAAATCTAATTTTAAGGTTACATTCACTGAATCTAAATCAGCCGATACAAAATCCTTCAGAAGGGACATTTGAATAGTTTCCCCAATGGGATAATAATTTATATTAATAACTATGAAAAAGATTTTTTTCGTTGTCTTAGGAACAAAATAAAAAGAAAATGGTAAAAGAAAAAAAAACCGTTTTATTTGAAATATGATTAAATAAAAAGTAAAACATCATTTTGTTCTAATTATTCACTAATTAGTGAAATTTCATACATGAAGATTATTTAAAATTGATACATTCGGGTATGATACATGATATATTCATCATTAGTTAGATTGTCATAATATTAGCTTCATAAATTAAATTTTTTTACCTTTTACATTATACCCATCGAATTAAAACAAACTGATATAAAATCTCTTAGAAGATGCATTTGGATAGTTCTACTAATAGGGTAATAATTTAAGTTATTATTTATTAACAAGATTAAAAAAATTGTGATTTTTAATTCAGAATGAAATATTTATCTTTTATTCTTCCTTTCAATTTTATGCAGTTGATTGTCTGCCTTGTAAAGGACTATTTTTCTAGATTGTTTATTACATCAATTTAAAATTTTAATAACTTTTTACAATAAATCTGTACATGTGGGAAACTTTGGCTAATTACTAATTGATTTTTTCTGTGTCCAATGCAAGAGATAGTGGATATTTACACCCCACTGTTCAGCTACACTGAGGCCATTAGAGAAGGTCCTCGTAACTTTGAATCACGGTGAAGTGACGAAGACGAAACCTGAGCTGGCACAACCTCTCCTAACTTCCACACAAGCGAGAAGACGTTTGAGCCTTGACATATTTGACGTGCGTTGGTTCCCTCGGTAT
This sequence comes from Trichonephila clavata, assembly GCA_019973975.1. Taxonomy (NCBI): domain Eukaryota; kingdom Metazoa; phylum Arthropoda; class Arachnida; order Araneae; family Nephilidae; genus Trichonephila; species Trichonephila clavata. The sequence goes on along the minus strand of BMAO01019875.1, from coordinate 30,003 downwards.
GGCGGATCTTCAGTGGTCAAAGGTTCAAAATCATGAATTGCCAGCCACGAGTCCGTTACCTTGACTACTAGGCTACCACGGTTACTCATTACAAGAGACAAGCGAAAATAAATTGTAAGTCCGAAGCAGATTAAGTTGTTTCTAACATGTATTACAAGGGTTGTTCCAATGAAAAGGTAGAAAGGTAGGAACGTCGTAACAACGTAATCTTTAAAATATTTGTCATTCACTAACGTATCCTTTAAAATGTCATTCACTAAGATGGGCAGGGTTTTCTACAGAGGGTGATCTGTCAGGATAATTTTGTCCAGAAGCAGCCTTATTGTATTTATGTAAAATATGTTCTACAACTTAAATTCGAACTTCCAAATGTAATAAGTTTCCTAAGTACATTTTTAACAGCAAAAATTAATTATAGAGTAAATTTCTAGTAAATGTTAAAATATTGTTTTATAATATGTTTTCTGCTTTTTTCGGATTCGGATGAAAGTATTGTTCCTGCACCACCAAGAGTTAAACTGTAGTCAAAGCCAATATTTGTGGCTTGAGTATATATTCATTTTTTTTAGGTTGACCATGGGAAAATCATAAATATTGCTTCTCAAACACCATTTATTGAACTGAGCTAAAATCATCTTTTCTCATATAGGGTTGGGTTTGACAAAAAGGTGAAGCCGAAATAATCTTCCCCCGATATGTAATCATGTATAAGAACAAGATGCACTCAAAAAAGTTTACCCGTTATAATCTTCGAACGTGACATTTTAGAGCCGTGCCCGAGATAGTCTCGGACATGAAAGTTAAAAGTTTAATACTATTTCCAATTTTTAGTGCTGTGTTTCAAAATTCATCAGTATATCTATGATGTTAAATTTCATTTGAGTGTTTATAATGCTAATTTTTTGTTATGCATATTTATTTTTAGTAGTCTATTACTGAAATAATGATTAATAATATTTTCGATGCATTTCTGATTTGATTCATTAGGAGTTAAACTTTTTTGGGTAGACTTCACAGGAGTACCTATATTATGATTTTATTTCGTTTTTAGAATATTATATTCAATTTATATCTTAATTAAAAAATGTTTCTAAAAATTTAAAACTATATTTTTGGATCAGGACACACACGAAAAAAAAGAATTGTTAGAATATAAAAGCATGATGTCTTCCTGTACTATTCATATATAAGTATTAAACAAGAACTTATATTAAGAAGAACTATCTCAGTATTTTTATCTCTAATACAGGTACTTATTTGCTAAGAGCTTCAATTTCATGAGAGGATTGAGTAAAAAAGTTAGATTTCTTCGGAAATAAGCACCATTTTAAAAGTAGAACATAATGTTAGAAATATTTACTCTTTTTCGAAAGCTCCTGAAGCCTAAGATAAAGTTACCACGATAGTAATTTTTTAAAGTTTCTACCATCTTACATTATTGTGAAAAACAGATAAAAATTTTGGATTTGTACATGGGTATTTTTTTTTTGAAAAAAATAAAAAGGCCTCTATTTTTTTTTTAAAAAAAGGGTTTTCTTCTACCCTTAATATCTTAACGATGTCGTCAGATCTTTTTTTAACTTCCTTTCTGCAACGTCTTGATAGGAAGTAGTTGATGTCTGATCGATAAAAATAGTTCATGTCTCATCTCAAAGCTAACTTTTCCTGGCTGAGCAATGGAAAAAAAGGTTCCTATCGTTGAATTCTTTTTTTGTAAAGTTTCAAAATGAGAACCAGCAGCGTTTTCACTCTATTTCCTCCTTCTTTTAAGAAATTTTCTTTCCTCGATATGAAGTCACTGCACATAGTACGGATAGTTACTTCTTTTTATCTAAATTCCAAAGAGAGGAACTCGCTCCATTTTTTTTTTTTATCTAAGTGTCTTTTTTTTTTTTTTTTTTTTTTTTTTTTTTTGCAGAGACATTGAAAAAGGAAGTTACGTTCTGTTTACAGCAGAAGAAAGTTACTAATTTCTCTAATGTTATTTTTTCCTCAACTCAAAAAAAAGTGTTCTTACCGAAAAAAATTCTAAGTTTCTTCAGTTACTAATTGAATTAGAAAACTAACTTCAGCTTTCTAGTTGAAAGCATACTAAATTAGATGAGTGATTTCTTTGTACTCCCTCAAGAACATTTCATAGTTAAAAAGTATATTTAATTAAGCTTGAAGAGATAGAATAAGTGTTGAATAATATACTGCTTTCAATTACAGATTTTTTTAAAAAAAGTGTCAAGCATTAGTTAATATAAATATTTTTCTCTTGTTTTAAAAAAAAATTCTAAAGGAATGGAAAACTACGTCAAAGTGAATCGAATAATATCTTTTAGAGTTTTAAAATCCACCAATGGGGGGGGGGTCCAATTGATAGCATTTTCCCCCTCCATATAACTGAGTCACTGATGTGACGTTTGAGATAAAAAAAGGTAGCGTGATATTGGTTAATTTAAATACTTAGTTTATTTACGTCACAGCCATTACTTACAGAATATTCATTAAAATTATTAAACTTATTGTAGAGATTATTAGAGTTCAAATGATGTTGTTTGTAAGGGAGGAGTTTACGTCCGTTCTCAGTGAAGTTTTGAGACCATCTCCCGTTCTCTCTCTGCCCTCCTTTGTTCTTCGAGATAATAGGGTCGGAGTCTTTATCTTCAAGTTACATCCGTTTCGGGGGTGGAATAGGGGTTCCTCGTGGTGTCGAAGGTTGCCAGGGCTATGTCCGTACCACGCAATATTTTTAGGGTGCAGATGCCCTTGTACCTCAAAAGAAGCCTCACAGGTCATATCCTCAAAAGAAGCTGATTCACAGTTGTATGGCGGAAAACGTTACACTGTTTACTAACGCATCACAAAGCAGTACGAGGGCTAATGGCAACGGAACTCGTAATTTTGAAGCATGACCAAATGAGGAAGACGACATCTGAGATGGCAACCCTCTCATCATTCGGGACTTTTAACTTCGACAGAATTAACAGTACCTCTTCATGGTGGGTCTTCAGTGGCATGAAGTTCGAATTTAAAATACGCTGATCATAAGTCCGTGACCATGACCTTTCCATATAATCATACGATACACCCTATTGTACAACACCAACACACACACACACACTATATAATATAATATATATACTAATATATATTCACAATATACTTCGAAAGTCCCCCTTCGTGTAATGAGACTTTTTACCATTTCATGTGTATAAATTGTTGTACTTCAAGTATACATATTAAGACCTTATAGTCTATTCTATGCAAACTAATGATTGCAATATCGGACCAAAAGTTCATTACCGGTATTTAATGTTTTTTTAGATATAAATGCCGAATACCGTTAAAACCGGAAGCAGGCATTTTAGAAAAGGAAAAAAAACAACGTAGGTGTATTTCTTTGCTTTATTTTTCCTTTTTATTAGAGAGTGGAAATATCACAAAAAATAATGTGTAACTTATAAATTATAACAGTATATAAAGAATCACAAAAATGTAAAGGAAAATCTTATTTATTTAAATCACAAAAATTTATAATATCATCTTTTAATCTGTGGTACTATTATAAAGATTTGAAATATGATCTTAAAAAACATAATGGATCAAATGTACTGTCATTAAGCCTGGGAAGTAAATTTTTGCAAACAATTTCTACTGTTGAAAATGCTTTTTCGGCATCTACGCTAGTTGGTGAAACTATTAGCAATGTGTAATATACTTTTTCCAAGTATTTACTTCTAAATCCCTCATCTTCAAATAAATCAATTTCTTTTCGCATGGATTTGGATATAGCTGATTTCTGAGTTGTATTTTGGTTTATTGAAACTTTGTAACTATCGAAAAATCTAATTTTTGTTGAAGAGACAATTCCTTTTCAATTTCGACATCAGTGTCATTATCATCTTCGATAACTATGCCGAATTCTTCTGAATGTCAAAAGGTTTGTGGGTAAAAAATTTTAAGCAAATTTACTATAAACTTGATCAAATTTGATTTGGTTAGTCTCTTTCTTCTTTTTCATTTTTATTTTTAAAAACAATATAATTATGTAAATACCATAAGACATCTTCTATTTCGCTATGCCTTTCTTCTGTGCGATTTTTCAATGCAATATATAATTCTTCAGATAGTATATCAGTATTGCTAATGCCAAAATTGTGTTAAAATGGAGAAATAGGTGGAGGTTAGGCCTCCTCTTCAGAACAACAGATATACTGAGTAACCCCTGTATGAAAGATAGCTGGATTTGATTGATCAGCGTTTCTCCTGTAATACTTGTTCGAAAACACCACATGTTCTTTTAACTTATTGTAATGTAATCTTTGTAAATTAAAAATCAGAGTAATTTGTAGAGCAAACAGCTATCTCTGGTTTTAAACGTTAGAATGATGCTTTTACCTTATTTATCGTTAAAGCCTTTTTGTAAAAATGATGAGATTAACTGATATAGGCAAAATTTTGATACAGTAGTAAACAAAAAAAAGGACAAAATAATAAGCAATTATTTTAAATTTTAAATTATATCTCTAAGGATCGAAATGTCAATAAATTTGATAAGATATGGTAGAATACAGAACATTTAATATAAGGAAAGTTTAATTTACAAGGTCGCTAAGTCATAAAGTTTAAGAATTCTAAATTATGCGAAGCAAATAGAATATTTTTCGAATAATTTTACTTAAAACACGGAAATTTGAAACATATTTTTTTTAAAGAAATTAAGTGATGATGATTTGGCAGTCTATACAAAAGCCACATCAACAAATAACAATTTTTCTATGCCCCCTTTCGGCCAGATAATAACCTCCTTTAACCTTCTAAAACCTCATAGTTCCACTTACTCGCCTGTCAAATGCAATCATTGATAAGCCCTCCCCCCCCCTCCTCTCTGCTGGAGATACATGATATGTCACATAGCTGTTGAAACATAACCTTCTAACTCTGAAACTTAGAATGATTTCTAGATACAATTCTTTGCTACAGTTATTTTGACAAATGTTCTTGTTAGGTTTAAAGTAAGTAAGTACGAAATAACGAAATGCACGAAACTGAGGGGACTGAAATATTTTTTCGTCCTAAAAGAATATTGTGTTAAAGAATATTGCAAAAAAAAGAACTTACATATATTCAACAAAATTAAGTTTATTAGTGTACATTTCATTTGCATAGAAGGGTATATTTACATATATTTATACTATGTTTTATTCACGTAGGAACAAAATCATTTACCAGAAAAGTTAATAATATTTAACACAATATTTTCAAATTTTTTGAAAAACGAAACATTTGAATATGCTTACACACACACACACACACACACACACACACACACACACACACACACACACACACACACACACACACACACACGCACACACACACACACACACACAAATCGTTCTTTTCAACCTTTTTATCGCAGTGGATCAGTCAATGTTTGATAATTTTACCACGGCCCGTTCAGAGTGGGATGTTAAGTGAGTACATTTTATATTGTTTTGATAAAATAATTTTAATTTAAAAGTATTTAAACAAGACTACGAGTAATATACAGTTACACCAAAAATGAATATGAAGTGATTAAACATATAATGTATGGTGATTTCCAAGAAAAGTCGCAAATATCCGAAAAAAAATACACCACTGTAAATACAAGTAATAAAAAAAAAAGAAACGAGTCTTACAGTAGTCGCATATGATGTGTAACATCTGACTTGTTATCGTGGTAAATACGCAATAGTGACTTTAATCCCGAAAAAAATGAATCGGGTATGACTGGAAATAAATTTCTATCGAATAATTATATCTTTAATGAAAATTTTATTTAATTAACACAAGGAGTAATGCAGTTTTTTAACAAAAATATTTATTCTTGTTCAATTTGGGGAAGAGCGGAGACAATAGATTTATGAAAACTAAAGTGACACATATACTTGTGATTTCAAATCGTTGAAAAATGGCGTCAATAACAGTACCACTGTTAGCTGTCGAAACATTTCGATTTGTATTTCATCTTTCAGAAAAGTTATTAGCGGCTCAGCTTCTGGCAAACTGAAGTTAACGTTAAAATCACCACTCAAAATCATGGGAAGCGAGTGATAGTTTTTTTTAAAAAAAATGAGCAGAACCACCTTCGGTATACGGTAAAAGTGCAAAATGCAGGAAATCTTTAATTTTTTTAACTGTTTGATTCGGAGAAATGTATACGACCACCAAAATGACTGTTTGTCCATTTTCAAATAAGCATTCTGCCGCACATATGTCCCAATATATTGACCAACCATACCCAGAGCTATGAAACAATCTTTTATATTTATATCTCAATTATGGGAGAAATTATCCCAAGTTCGACTTGCTTGGTGGTCAAGGCGCGAGGACCCCGGTGCACGGCACCACCTAGCCCATTGGTAGTTACGCCACTGTACTTTATTAAATTTATATAAGATTTTTTTGTTATATGTCTTAAAACATTTTTAAATAAAACTATTGAACAGAATCGGAAATAAAGAACTGTTCTGAAATATTTCAGGAAAGAGAATAATTTAATTCACATTACACTATTCATTCCATTATTCTTTTTAATTTCTCTTTTTATTAAACTGTTTAAAAAAGGATTTTGATGCAATTTAATATTGAGGAATATCACAGAAAATTGTTTTGAATGAATAGAAATATATATATATATATAAAGGTTTCTGTCTTAACTAAAACTGATATTTCTATAAAATTAATTACTGTACAAAATTCGGAATATTCCTTATTTCGTACTCATTGAAGATATTTAATTATCATTGTAGATCTATAACAAATGAAAAACTGATGTTCCTCAGACAGAAACGAAACAGCGTAAAAAAAGCAGTTTCTTTGTATAACTAGAATGTCCGCCAGTTTTTATGTACGTGAACCATGGGTTGGGCAGTAAAAGAGGGGTCAGTTGTCATATAAATAGTCTTAAAGCTGGTTGTAAACTGGATCCTCAAAGAACAAAAATAGAATGGCAATTTGGGCTCCTGTCTCGCTCGGATTCCTGTCTCAAGCTCGGATTGCACTTGGAAACAAACAGAATATCTCTCTCAACTGTTGTAGAAGAGGCTTGTATGATTCTGTGATACCATTTTCTTTCATCATGACAGCTGTCAGAACATAATCATCATAAAATGGAATAAAGTAAACGCAAATTTGGAAAAATAATAGCATGGAAAAAAATGTTTATTTCAATGTCGAGAAAATTAAGAAAAGAAGGCATATAATTTATCTTTTATGAAGGAACTATTTACCTTCGATCATTAAGACCAGCACTACACGAGTATTTGGCCTTTCCTTTAGAAACGCCCATTACCCCTCCCAAAAGAGGGCGCTTTCATTGCTTTAGAGTTGGGATTTCTGTCTACGGGACCCTAATTGCAACTAAAGTTGGATCCCGAGACGAGGCTAGCGAGGAGACACCCCCAAGGCGCTGAATTGGTCAAATCAAACAGCGCACCCTTCCCCCGACTTCCTGTTACGCATTTCCGGCTCTTTTCACGAAATCACTCCAACAAATATCCAACAACCGAGAGTAAAGCTGTTACACATCAAAAATTAATTCAATTCCTAAGATCAAAAACAAAATTTTTATTTGTTACTTTTTTTAATTAATTACAATTGATATAAATATGCATATACATATCACAAAATCACAACATTAAGTGGCAATTAATTTTTATTAATTATCTTTAAAGTATCGTATTGTTTTTCAAAACAACTATAGATACAAAGTTTCATTTCAACTGAATGCTTTGAAACGTAAGGGAAAAAAATATGTTTAAAGTTTTGAACAGTGAAGCAAACGTGGCTGTAACTGTAATTCTTTAAATAATTATTTTCAGTCAATTAATTTTAATTAATTCTAATTAAATTATCGTATTGTTACCCAATACTATATCTGTATAGAAAATTCCAGCTCAAATGAGCTCTTTAAAATGTGAGAAAAAACTGTTTTCAAGTTTTGACACAAGTCGTCAAAATGGTCGCCAAGTCGCCAAAAATGATGCCAACGTGACTGTATTTGTAATTCTTCGAATAATTAGTTTTAATCAATTAATTTTTATTAATAAAATTAAATTAATGTTTTGTCATCCAAAATAATCTTGTATATAAAAATTCAGATCAATTCAGGTCTTTAAAATGCATTTTTACTAACGATTGAAAATTTGAACAAGGTAAATATATATGTAGAGAGAGTGAGCTAGGAATTATTGAAAAATAGAAACTATTTAATGTTCCTTGGGCATCTCAGTACCATTTGATTCATGGCCCAGAGATTGAGGTCTACTGGTCTAAATAACTGCGCATACTTTTCATTATGTTCATTACGGATCATGTGAGGACATTATCTGCATTATTCATTTCATTTTCATTGCTGGAATCTGCATCAATGATACTTATTTTCAGCTTTCAACAAATTCCAAAATGTCTTTGTCTACCATAATTGGGTTGTGAACACATTATTTTCATATACTGCGATGCGTTCTTCTGATGATATAGTAAAAAATTCTAATAATACAGAAAATTTCCCAAACGTTTAATTAAGTATCTGATGTTTTCCGTATTTTGTTCATTCTCAAAAGAGAAATCTTTTCTTGTTGAGGGATATTCGTTTCGTGCCATGGGAAAAAAATGCTTGAAAGTACATTATTGTTTGTTGGGACCATTGTATTATTTCAGGTTAACCGATATTAAGTATCCGACTACTTGAGACAATTTTTTTAAAAAAATAGAGGTAAGGAGAATTTGTTGTTGATTTTAGATTTGTTTAGTACATTTTTAAAAAAAATATGCTAGAATTGAGAGTAAAAATATAAATTACTTTCACTTAAATGTGAAAAAATTAGTCAAAATTTACAAAAAAATAACATAAACGTGGCTCATTCTGTACCAAAAGCTTATGAACAAGTTTTAAATTTTTAGTTCTGATGTGTTGCTATGTTATACATTTTTGAAATTATTTTCAGGATGAGAGATATTTTAATTTTTACAAAAACTATAGCACTTTAGCTTAGTTATTATATGAAATTGCTTAAAAAAAACAGTGATTATGTTAACATCAAGGACTGTAATTTTTTTAACAAAACAGTGATTGATAAATCTGAAGGTTAAAACACTTTTACTATTATACAGAACATACACAAAAAGTTTCGGTTATTATTTTCAAAGCGTTTTTAGCAATCACTAGTCCCGTTTGAGTATTTAAAAAAACACATTTCGAGTAAAACGCGTTTAAAATTATGACATCTTGCTGAAAGTAATGGCATCTGCTTTTACTAAAACAATTGTAGTTTTTGTTCTATTGAACGGAAAATAATAAACTTGGTACTTTTATAAATTTAATAAGAATGTCTATAAAATAAAATCGTACTTTTTTTTCCATTTTTTAGCAAATTCACAATTTTAGGGTAGTTGGATACCTTAAGCGTTTTCGCGTAAAAAGTATTATACTGTATATACAAATAACTTATGTTGTACAATCCCCCCCCTATATATAAAAATTAGTTGTATATGCATTCTTAATTTAAATGATCTAAAAGTTTTTAAATTTTAAAATCCATCGCCTTTTGTGTGTTAAAATATATTTCAATTGTATTCATATTTTGACATACATTTTTCATTTCAAAATATATGAAGATAAATATTTAAAAAATAGATGTAAATATATAAGTATATTTATAACATGAATTGTTTGTTTACTTATAAATTTCACCTTAGAAAATAAATATTTGGCGAAAGAACAAAATATCAGGATATGTGCTATTGAAATTTTACATACACATATACAGAGAAGTAGGAGCGCACACACACACATGCGGACATACTACTTCTAATTGGAAATTTCACAGAATAAATTCTTCATCAGCAGACCTTGGAAAGGTTTGAGGAAACTTTATATAATTAAAAACAGATTATATTCTAAAAAACTTCATACAGAGGACTTTGCTTAAGTAATTATGATAGATTAGTAAAAAAGTAATAAAGGGAGATTAGTATGAAAAAAGTAATGCTAACGATCATTAGAAATTGCAGCTAATGGTCTATTATTAAAATAATTAATGAACTGACACTAATTTAGAGTTTATTAAATACATCTGTCCTAATTAAGGTTGATAAATTTTCGTATGGAACGTCACAGATTCTTTTAAGAGAAAACGAAAAAAAGATTTGAGATGAGATTGCTGTTTTTTTTGTGCTTTTGTTTTGATCACACCAAGAGCATTTTAAAATTGTATTTTTTAACATCGGTTTTTGCAAAATGATTGCAGGTTTTTGCAAATGCATATGCCCGATTTGTGTGGGTGAGCTCTACGGAACATGAACTACTTGAAAAAATGATAAAATAAACATTTCATTGTAAAGTAAGACTATATTTTATTCACAGGTGAATGATCTGAAAAAGAATTAAATAACAAAATAAAAGCTAAAAACACGTTTTCAAAAAAATTTGAATACTTTTCTAGATTAAATAAATTAAATTAATGTTGATAATTATTAAATAAAAAATGCATGATTTTCATGCAGAACTTAAACTACATTTGTGACGGGTGCTTACGCGTTTCACTAA
>BMAO01019875.1:0-18904 GCA_019973975.1 Trichonephila clavata | reverse complement strand
CTATCCATAAAAATATTTCAAAGGTTTTGGAATGCAATAAAAGAACCTTGAAAATGCTTGCGAAGGATTTATTTACTTCAGATTATTTGCTTCTTTATTCCTTTCCCTCTCCCCGAAGTATCACATATGTACGCGTACGTGGGAAACGGTTGGCACTGGGAAGCGAATAACGTAAATTTAAATCTGCGGTTAAGTCATTAATTATAAACCATACAAGTTATCGAAATAAGTACTGATTTTTGTATATAATTTTGTATATGACAATCCCATGGGGTAAATGGTAATTATCAAACTTGTTCTTAACTTAATATTAAATTAATTAGACCCCCTCACACACACGCACAAACAAGCACATAGAGAGAGAGAGAGAGAGAGATAACTCTTTAGTTTTCATAGACATGACAAAAAAAGCTGTACTTCCAAGGTTTGTCTAAATAATATATTTTTATACTAATGTGAAGATATATTGGGATAATACGATGTGTTGTATTAAGTACTTTAAGTATATAAATACACAAGAAATTGTTGACTCAAATAACTATAAAACTCGTATGAGTGAACGTCAAATTGAAGTGAAACATCTATCTATCTAATGAAGAAAATAATATCTGTGTTATTATTAATTCAAAAAACAATTACCACGATCACAATTTTTAACAAATTTCTAAAAATCCAATGGATGCTCATTTAAATTAATATCTAATTACTACAATGAGTAAATATTTTAATAAGTTTGCTTAAAACAAAGTGGTATTGCCTAAGAAATAGATGATCTAGATTGAGGTTATTTGAAATATTCCTCAAATAATTTAACACATTTTACAGCGAAATTTTATTTTTGATAGTTCCCTTAAAAAACATTTTGGACCTTTTTATTTCTTCAAACTTAACTCATTTATCTCCTCATGAAGAAACTGATTAGTCGTGCAGAGATAAATCATTACCTCGTACACTTTAGCCTATATTAACACAAAACTAATTAAGTAAGCAAGCCAACCTTTCTCTCAAAAAATACCTCAAGTTATATATTCATTATACAGCATTAATATTGATGCAAAAATTCTCTTTTCACTTCAAAGCTTTTATAAATTACGCTCTTATGACGACGAGAAGAAATTAAACCACTACCTCATCCTTTCTACTTATTGCATAAGTTAATTAAGTAACAAGTATACATTAATTAACAAAACTGCTTACGAAAGAACACTAATACGTTTTTGAAACACACGTTAATGATAATTAGAATCCAGAATGTTACGAAACATGTGTTGCCACTAAAGACAAAATTTCCTAAAATTGTAAAAAAACACTCATCCTTCTTTACCTTTATGTATATATAAGCATAATTAACTGTGAATAAAATTAACTTTTTGCAAGGAGTCAGATACAGACCTTTGATTGGCTCTAAACATTATTTAATAGTGCTGACATGAAAACCAATTGATGTACGTTGTCCCATCAATTTTTTGCAGTGTCATTGGCGATGTATATATATATATATATATATATATATATCTGGTTTCTTCCAACAATTTGCATTCATTAAAGACGCCATTAGGCCATATATCTTCCTATTTTAAGAGAACGATTCTGGAACAAAAATAAATCCTTTCGTTGGAACTCTAGAAATAAATCAAGGGAAAAAACGGAAGAACCGAACTCTCGTGTTACCCAATAAATCCCAATTTAAAGACATCGATTAGTAATGAATGAAACATGTTTCCCCTTGACCAGAAAGAAAGGCTTTGGTAGAAGAGATAGCTCACAGAAAGAATTGGATGGTAATAATTCTTCTTTAAAGGCTAATTAATAATCTATACGCTTACCAGTGTTGGGTGTAATATGGTTATGCTGATTTCATTTACCTGAAAAATGAAGCACCGCTTTCCTTCGAACTGTAGAATTTATTACAGGAATTAATTATCCAATAACGATGTAAGGAAAGTCACGAAGATTATTTAAAAAAAAACAATTCTGGGCTTTTAGTAGTTTTTATTTCTGTAGGATTCTTGTGAAGGGAACTTACCTTAAAATTAAGTGCCTCAATTATTTATTTTACTTTTTTAAATGCTTTTTTTTAAAGCTAACCTTGATTTATTGGCTTCGCATACAAATAAGTATAAAGTGGTATGTTTTGTTTAATAAATGTGTGTGTGTGAGAGAGAGAGAGAGAGAATGGAGTTTAAAAATTCATACTCTAAATTCTCAATTATATTTATTATAAGAAAATTTATAATAAATTCACTTTAATAGGTGTTTTATATGCATAGAGTGGAAGTAGCTTTTGATTTGCGATTTATTTATTTTAAGAGGACAAATTACCAAAATATGACAAAAATATCATTTTTTTATTTTTAATTTATTTTATTTGTGGGACTTTTCTGAACATGTTTACAAAATCTCATAGTTATTTAACTTTTGTAAACAATATATCGTCCAAGACTAGAACACTCGAAAACCAAAACTAGAACACGTGACGTCTGGATTTAGCTCTTTTATTCGTTTTACTGACCTTTAAGACTTTAAATGGCTTTTTTCGGGTTCTTTTTCAGGATAATCGTATTTTTAAAATTCTATAATATTTTTCTGATTTAATATAAGATTTGAATTTTTTTTTTGTGCTTTTTTTGAGTGATAAAACTTGAATTTAATCTCTCTCTCTCAAATTATCATTTATATTTACTCAGAAGCATAATATTTGGTATGAACATTAGGCAGAAACATTAATAGGTATTTTAAGTAAATTGTTTGGAAGTAATTTTCTATCTACAATATATTTTAAGGGAACACGTTACGCTAAAAATGACTAAAATATTGATTTTTTTACCTTATCTTAATTGGACGACTTTTCTAAAGATATTTACAAAATATTTGTAACTATAGTTCCATTACTTAGCCAGTTATTTTGCTTTTCCAAATGCATATCGACACGAAAAACAGAAATAGTACATGTAACATCTGCATATATTTCTTTCATTTATTTTAGTAACCTTTTATATTTTAAAAGTCTTTTCCACTGGCTTTTATTTTGCAAGATAACCATGTATTTAAAATGCCAAAACTTCTTATTTTTGCATTCGATAACGCTTCGAAACTTTTTCTACGTGTTTTGAATAATATGCTTGATGATTCTGTAGTTCAAGTAAGAATTTATGTGTATAGTTAGAAAGTCTTTAAAAAACTCATTAAAGTTGTAGATTGAGTTACTTTTTATAGTTTACAACTCGAAAAAAAAACAGTAAAAGAATTATACCTCGTAATAACAATCTCATACGCTGAATTGTTTCAAACTGTTATAAAAATATTACGAAAGAATTGTTCAATAATAATAAAATTTGCTTAAATAGTGTAAATTTAAAAATATTGAAATATTCTACAGAAAATTTTAAGTAGGTTCTTTATTTAAAATGTGTTTTTTTTTAAAAATTTATATTTCACGTATGCAAAAGTAGGGTACATGTGTACACATTTTTATATAAAAATATAAATAAAAAAATTATGTGCATAGCGGTTTCCAGTCCTAATCAAGTGTAAAGTCAATAATGTTTCAATGATTTATGTTCTATGAATTATCCTTTTGTTCATTATTTCCATTAGTAAATTCACCTTAATTTAAGATTAGTAATGCACATGTGTGAAGAAATATAACAAAAGTTTCCTTTTAATTGCTAATATTCAATGGCATTATTGATGGGCGTTGTGTAGGTTGTGCTGGATATTCTGAATTATGTGATGTATGTAGTTCTATTAAAACTACCGTTGTGCAAATATAAGACAAACTTAGTATGGAATACTGCAAATTTGGATTTAAGAATTCTAGTTTAGCGAATTCCTTAGCTGTAATATACATCATATAAATTTCTGCTGAAATAATTTAGTTATAAAATTTACCCTAAGATTAAAGCTTATTGTACTGTTTCCACGAAACTTCGGAACCTGGCGAATTTATCTCGTTAAATAAAGGAATAATCTGAGTTCTTTGTACATCTTGCATAAATTTGGCATTTTCGTCGAATTCTGGCATTTCGTAAATTATAAATATAGTCTAGACTCCCTGATTGTAACCTGAATATTTATGGCAGTATAAAATAATTACTGTTATTTACAATTATGGAAACTTAATGGAACAAGTTGAATAATATACACATTAGCAAGTATTATCAATTCGTAAATAGCACTTAATTATAAAAATCAATCACGGATATAAGGGGAAACAATTTTCGCAAAATGATTTAAAAGACAGACAAATTTTACAAAATATTGTGATAATTTATCATTTTTTAATGATTAAATTATATTTGAAAAATTTATTAAAAAGCTTTAATATTTTAAAGCAAAAGCAAACGATATTTGAAAACAGTATCCATTTCATAAATAAACTTACTAAAAATGTCATTTTATTAAGTTCAATTTTTATCGTTTGAAAATATTTTTATAGTACAAAATATTTCAAAAAATGAATTATTAATTGTTTTTATATTCCGCATAAAAATTAAAAAAGATGTCCATATAACATCATGCATCAAATGAAATACTGAATATTTATAGAAATGATTCAAAACGTAAAGTAATTATATAATCTTACATTATTCTATAATAAATGAGAAATAAAAAACAACTGTTTTGAGGGATTATTTTTAGATTTATCCTAAAATATACTATATACAAATAACAGATGGAATAATGGACAGCCGCAGAGAGTTGTGATAATATCATGAATATTTCAGATGAAAAACAAATTTAGAAAGAACAATGTACTTTTAAATTACATCTTTTTATGAAGCAAACTATATATATTTTTTTCAATACATTTTATAACACTTATTATAAACGGATATCTTTTAAGTAAAAAATATATAATATATAGATTTATCATTTTTTTTAAAATTAAGGGATCGTATAATGAGAAATGAAACAATATTTGAAATGAGTTAAATGCAATGTAATTAATATATTAAGAATTAGTTTCCAAAATGGCAAATCATTGCTCGTCACAGTATGTAGTAATTAAGCCACTTTTAATTTTGCAAAATTAAAAATTAATTTGTAATATAGATAAATGATCATTTTATGTTTAATATCCATCACTTATACTTCTAGGTAAACGCATTATATTTTATAATTTTAAAGTAAATTTAGACAAAAAGTAGAAGAAAAAAAAAAGAACAGCATCTAAAAGGTAAAAGTAAAAAAGCAATTTTATATTATGATAAGCGATAAATTCAAGCAAAACACAAACGAAGTTTGATACCTCTTCACAAAAACCAGTATTTCTTATATAAAAAAATAAAATCCAAATTCTGTTTCAAGTAACTAATATGTATTTACTGTAAAAAATACTCGTTGTATGATGCATTATTTATAGCAAGAAAAGAGGGCTTTCCACGCTTCACAGAGTTTGAAGAAAACATATGCTTACCAATTACTACAGAGAACTCTTAACAGTTTTAAAGTAGTATATATAAGGTATAATTTGCCTTTTTTACTAAGAAAGAAGCTCCTATTTCAAACAATAAAGATTTATGTAATCATAACTTAAATGTTTATATCATTAGTTATGTACGAGTATGTATGATGGTAAATTTAGAGAATGGTAAATTTAAAAAAAAGTGTTTCAGAACTCCAGAATATATATTAAAGTTTTATACATCTTTATGATATGAGTTAATTTTAATAAAATGATTGAAGCAAAAATCAGTAAAAAAGTGTATCTCTTTAAAAAAAAGCTAAACTTCTATTTAATTCCTGAAATAATTCATTATTAATTTATTTAACTTATGAATAATAAATAATTAATCATGAACGAAAGTTATTCATCATTTGTTTACAATGTATATTATTTGAAATATTGAAAAAAATGCATTGTTGATAAGATTAAAATAATTATTGTCATTAATTGAAGATATCGTACTTAGAAAATAAAATTTGTGTGTGATTCTTTTTTTTCAAAAATTGTTATTAGCAATATATGCTGTAATTAAATGTATTTCTATTTGATCCATTCTTATTCTCATTCGGCACATTTTAATTATTTGGTTTAAAGTACTTAATGGATTAACTGGAATTTTAATAGTTATTAGTTAAAGTAATGATGGCTGAACTACTATAAATTCAAGTAAGTTATTAGCTTTCTCTAAAGAGTCTTAGTTCTCTTTTTCAATCCTATTTCCTCTTTCAGCCTCTTCCCTTATACTCAGGAATTGGATTTGAAGTGATATTTTTTCTTTCAATTTCAAAGAAAAAAGTACACTTACTTTTACTTTTACTTTTAAACTCTACTACAGAGTGAAAGCCTGATAAATCGCTCCTCCGAAATCCTGTTTCAAATCACTTAAACTAATCCAAAGAACCCAGTTTTCTGACAACTAAATCCATAAGAAAAGTAGAGTAAAACCAGGTGAAATTTATAGATAATCTTTCACATTGCAATTCCACCATTTTAGCTTATTTTAGAGCCTGTGGCACATAAATTATTTGATTATATTTTAAAAAGTTTGTGAACAGTTTTATAGTTATGAGATTTAGGTTTTCACATGCAGCCTTATTAATGTGAAGTTTGAAATAAGAATGGCTGTAGTAGTTAGTACAATATTTTGAAATGTAGAGAACATTAATAAATAGTGGTGATTTGCTTAAAAGTAGTGAAAACTTGTTATTTTAATTGTAAACTAATTATAAAATAAAATTACATTTGTGTATCGGTTAAAATTGAAAAAGTTTAGAAAAAAATACAGGGTGATTCATAAAGAAGTATGCACTTTTCTGTTGCTGTAAAACAGTAACAGTCACCACCTTAGAGAAATGTAAGGTAAATGCATTTTTTAAGCTTGTGCCTCATCCCTGACAGAAGTGATGCAGGCAATAGTTCACACACACACACACGCGCGCGCGCGCGCGTGCAGGCAATGTGTTCAAAATTTTCCTACAATACTGTATTCACTCCAACCGAAGTCACCTTTGATTCTAAGCCGCACTCAAAGTTTTCAAAATGTTTTTTGTGAAAAAATATTGTCAACGATTCTATGTCGCTCTCCGAATTCCCTACTCGTTTTTGAGAAAAAAATAGGAAAAAGAAATGTGTGAAATGTGTTCAACAATAACCGATACTTAAGAACTTATAAAAAATTTTTTTATGATACATACTAATAAATTAATAATTTATTTATTTTATCAGCATTAAAACCTTTCAAATACATACAAGAACCTATAATTATTCAATCCATCAGTATCATGTTTCGAAAATGATTCGTCACTTCCATAGTCACAGCTGACTTCGGAATGGGCGCCGACATTGCGATTTTTCCACACAGTATCGTCTTCCATTCCATTCAATGGATTTGTTACGTAACATGTTTTAAAAGGAATTATTAAAGACTTTCGAAGATTCACAAGCAAAAATTATAATATTTGCTTAGGCTATCGACGTATATTTGTTTCATCGGTATCAAGCTTTCAGTAGGTACTGTTCTACACGTACAATTGCCTCATTTTTCATACTTGTGTCATAGTATGAGCTCTCTCTCTGTCTCGTCTTGATACTACTACCAACATCTTTGATGTTTAGATGATTAAAAGAAAGCGCTCGTATAAAAAAATTCCTGAATAGGAGCAGGCAACTATGTTTAGGATAGACTGAATACGGGATAAACTACGGAATGGGATAAGTCATCAATGCAAGTGGACAGAATGGGTGGTTACATTTTTTTAAAAGGGGTGAAAACTCAATTTCCCACATCCAACAAATGCTTTGCCTTCGATTCTAAGCCACGCCCAATTTTCAGTGGCATTAACATTGGAAAAAATAGTGTGGCTTGGATTCGAGTAAATACGGAAATGTGTTTTGTGCAGTGTAAAAAAGAAAGTGTTCAGCCTTCACTTTTTTCAAGAGCAAACAGTCACAGAAATATCTTTTTTTTTATATGTTAACTCTTTGGTTGATAAGACTGTTGCAAGATGAGTTTGACAACTTCTTTCTACCACTTGGATTGTGCGCCATCATAATAATTGGCTACGTGAGAATTTACAATGATGAACAGCTCCCCCACCGAGGGTTTGGGTGTCCCGTATATTACAACATGCACTGACCCAATTGGCAACCATAAGTCCTGATTTAAGGTATCCGACTATTTGCGACAACCTTTTTTAAAAAAAAATGGAGATATTTGGATTTTTTGTTGTTGTTTTTAGATTTGTTTAGTACATTATAAGAAAAATATGCTAAAATGAAGAAGAGAAAAAGAAATTATTATTACTAAAATGAGAAAAAAATTGTAAGAAATTACAAAAAATAAAATAAACAGGGCCCATTCTGGGCCAAAAGTCTATGAACAATTTTAGAATTTTTCAATTCTCTGATGTATTGCTATGTTATTCATTTTTGAAATGACCAACAAGATAAGAGATATTTTAATGTATGATAAAAATATGTGCATATATATAGGGAACAAGATTAAAAATTTATAAATTTTATATATATATACACTGCTGGCCACACAAAATGCAACACCAAGAAGGATCACTGATACCATGGTGAAATTTATTTGGCATATAACATGTTGTATAAAGCTCAAACGATTAAAATTACAGTCTCTTATGACGTATATATGTTGACAAAATAAGTATTTAGTTTAGCCGCTATTGCTGGCTGTAACCGCTAGCACATGCATCGGTATGCAATCAAAGGGGCTTTGGATGTATCCTTGGTTTACAGCAGTACATACGGCGTACACATATTGCCAAAAATGATGTGGTGTTGCAGAGGGTGGTGTATCCTGAGCCTGTCGTTGTGCAAGCATGGGACACCTTTTCGGTTGGAGACAGATAGGGTGAACAAGCAGACTAAGGATGCAATTCAATATATTGGGTGAAAAGAAACTCTTGAATATCGCTTACCACGTAAAATCGTGCATTAAATGTATAGGAGGACCACATGCTTTAACATCTCAGATATTTACAGTCGGCTGTTCAGTTTACCCGTAATGCGTACTAGAGCGGTGCGTGTAGCGATGCATCTTGCAACAGTTTAGCAGCCTCTCACCACGGTGCCTACAAACTCAAATCCGACCAACTTGACGTTGTAGGCAGAAGTGGAATTCGGCAGTAAACACAATGTTATTCCATTCCATTGTCCATGTCCACCGTTCATCGTACCATTGGCGACGCAAACGCCTGTGGTTTTCTGTCAAGGTTAAGCGAAGCAATGGACGCCTTTTGAACATCCCCTCTGCTGCAAAATGCTTCGAATGGTACAAGAGGACACCGAATGATACGCACGAGACAAAAGCTTTTGTGCTATGGTTCGTGATGTGGCTGCTTGTCCACCACTACCATTTGCACAATCGACCTGTCATCCCAAGCAGTACTGACGAAAGGTGGGTGCGATCTGCATCCATCAATGACATACTCGCATCACAGTTGTTTGATTTCATCCAAAATTTTAACCGAACTCTCTGAGGGATAATCCGCTATCCCTATAGGCTACAATTTTTCCTTGGTCGAATTAAGAAGTCAAAAGTTGCTCTATGTCCTCCATGAGTTAAAGGTAAACAGCTAATCTCCTCCCCCCCTCAAAGTTTAAAAAAACAATTGTCATACTTTAAATCGATAGAATGTTCTCCCCTTATGTCGTGCTTGCGGGTGTCTGCGCTGTAATGCCTGTGATTTGCATATTTCATCACCGTCAACGCATGATGTAAATTTCACATGGTTTGCACGCTTACTTCAGGGTGTTGCATATATATATATATATATATATATATATATATGTATATATGCTTACATAAATATTTGAGAAAGTGCAAATGAAATCCTACCTAAAGTTGTCACTTAAAGTAAAATTTCATTAGTTCTAAATGCATTAGAATTTTGTTCCCTTACGTATGTATGACATTCAATTTTGTATTCAATATCGAACATATTCATGTAAATGAAGAATGAGTATTTCTCAAAATGTTTCATCAAAGGAAAAATGTATATTACACCGTTGGTTAAAATTATACTAATTTAAAATTTAATTATATAGAAAATTATAATGATAAATAACATTTTATCTTTGTTCATGTATTCATACGGGTATCTTTAGAGAGCCAGAGAAATTGAAGTGCAGTTTTAGAAATTTGTGAAGACTTTTTTATAAGGATCTTGTGGATCTAATTATCTTTCCGTGAATGATAAATGCATGATTTCAAGAAAATTTAATTACAGAATTTCTTGAAAGTAGAATTATTTATGTAAATCTAAGATTGCCGAAAGGAATCCATTTTCATAATTTTAAAATTTATCGGCTTATTTAAATTACACTATTATTTAAATTCGTGAATGTAAAGGAATTATTATAAAATCTTTAATTGCTTTTTTAATTTCAAATTACTGAGTACATTTTAAACTAATCTGTAAGTTATTGGATTTCTTCAGAGTGAAGACATTCACAATGAATGGACTAGTTACAACCTGAACTTTACTGAAAATATATAAGATTAATGTTTTCTACTGTTAAGTCTTCTTTTAAGATTGTTGTATGTTTTGATGACCTTATAAAGAATCGCGGTAACTGAGTGGCAATGGTTAAATTTTCGTTGCCAGCGAGTCAAGGGGTTCGAGGGGTTCTTCCACGTTAAATCTGTAGAGGCTCGCAGTCTTCAAGCTTATATAGTGTTGAAATTAGAAAAGTGGTGTGCGAGATCAGGAGTTCAAAATTGTGAAGTTTGCCTCCAGAAGTCGTCATGTTGCCTCCAGAAGTCGTCACGTTAATCAAATGAAATGAAATGAAATAATCAAAATATGTAGCACTAGTAAATCATCCAAATAAAGATATAAAATTGAATATTTATATATTGTTATGAATGTTGTGTAATGTATGATTGAAATAGATTCAATAATTTATATCTGGATTTGTAATACGTTAATATTACTCTGTTGTATTTATTTTGCGTTAAAATTGTAATATTTGCAAGAAACGCCTTACATAATAATGGCAATTCAATGAAAACTTGGCATCATTTTGACAACCATTTTGGGCGAATTGGCGACTGTTTGGATATCGATGAAGAAATCCTCTAATATCAGCAGTCTGGATGGCGTGGTTGGTTTGTCGCTGGCCTTCTGCACCCAAGGTTGCGGGTTCGACACCGGCCCAAGTCGGTGGATTTTCGTGATGCAGAAAATCAACAGCAACCATGTCGTATGATTCCACGGCATGTAAAAGAACCTACAATGTCTGTTTGGCTCGGGTGCTCTCGGCAAAATTAATTCCTAGCAAAGGTTTGCATCGTCTGAGCTCTGGTGCTCTCTCTGTGGAAGAAATTGGGCGTCATTATCTGTGGCGATTGGTATCCGCATATATGGCGCCGCACTAAGAGTGATACCAGCTCTTGCGGATGTTCTAGATCTGCAATGGTAAACATAACAATCCAGATCCCATTGGATAAAAAAATCTTCTAATATCACGATCATGACGTAAGAAGATTTTAGAGAAAAATCCGTGCAGACTATAAATAGCGAGTAGCTCGCCGAAACTGAGTTAGTATTGTTTTGACCGTTGAAGAGTTCACCAGCGATTAGTGATTACTTCGGCTGTTGAATAGGACGAGCGAGGGTTTGTGAATAGTCGTTAAAATATTTGTAGTTCAAGCCCTGGTATATGTGTCTGAGCGTCATAGAAGTTGAGAAGACCTTCTGAGATTTATACTGCGAATTTTACTGTTGTATTATCTTTTATAAGAATTATTTTTCTACAATTAATTTTCCTCGGTCCTAAAGAATTGTATTGCTTTTTGAGACAGATATCATAAAATCGTCAAATCACAATCCACGTAACAATAACAATATTGGATTCATTAAATTAGTATCTTCAATTAATGCTAAGCTCCGCTATTAGATTGTTAATTATTTATTTCATAGCTCAAATTTCTACTTTTTTCGAATATGTATAATTTTTAATTATTTGGTATGTACCGTTTGTTTGTTTATGTCTGATTTTAAGGCTATTGATGAGCTTTTGCGTGGAGGCCATTGATATTCCAATGCATGCTATTAGAAATTGAGCAATTAGAAGAAAACTATTTTAATAATTGTTTCCGAAATCATAAGAGTTAATTTAACGGAGCCTTCAGGCTAAAAACCTTATTTAGAATAAATAATTGCGTATATTATTCGCACAATTTATGCAGATCATTTTGGAAAACTGAAAAAATAACTTACCACATTCAGAAATATTTGTTCATATAATTTGATTAAATTTTAACACTTGTAAAATAATTATTTGTAAATTAGGGAGTAATATTTTTAAAAAAACCAATTACTAAAAAATAAAAGGGATATTTTAAACTATATTCCAAGTCTCTTAAATTAAGAAAGTAAACATGAATTAAAAAAGGAAAATCTGCTAAAGATTTTTCAGAAATATAATTTAAAAATAGAGATGGGGAATGAATTATATATATATATATATATATATATATATATATATATATATCATATTGAATTCAACTAATTATGAATGAAGAATTTTTAATGTATATTCAATTAAACTATTTGATTTAATTTTAACTGTCAGTAATTTGTCCTTAAAGTACTTAATTACAATTTATAAAAGACAAGTTTTATTTATTCCTTAAAGATCTAGTCCGCTCTATTTTCGAGGGTTTGGGATATATATATATATATATATATATATAATGCATTTCTGTAATATATTAAGTTTACTATAAAATGATACAATATTCATTTTAATTACATTTAGTTAAAATTTAAAAAATCATACCTTCCATTTAATTTTACTCAATATTTATATAAATCATCTTTACAGGGGGCTGGCTTGTGAGGTTTATTATGGGAGTAATACACATTAAAGTTTTAAGTAAGTAAGGATTTAGCGGTCATCTTCTTACAGTGTAAACGGATTATGCAGATATAAAGTTGGTGAAAGACAAGAGAGTGTGGAAAATCATGTAATTATTAGTTGAAAATATTAATGCAGAGATTTCCCTTCGAAAACTAGATTCATCAATTAGTTCGTACTTAGATGCTTAATCCCAGTCAATTTATAGCTTTGGAAGTGAAATCCATTTTTGGAAAGCTCTCGAATAAATCGTATTGATCTCTGGATTCGAAACCTAGATATAATCTCGGGGTTTTCTGTCATTTTGAGGAAGCAACAGCTTTAAGAGTATCAAGTATCAGACAAGTTAAATTTGTATTAATTACGTATTAGTTAATTGTGCTTGTCACTCTTAAATTAGGAAATTGGTTAAATAAAATCTCTTTAACATTAACTTGATCATTTGTTTTTGCACAATATTTCCCGGTATTTTGTGTGTGTCAGGACAAATACTTCTATTTTTAAGTTGGATACCATTCATAATCTTTGAAAAAGATCAGACATTGGAGGAAGCTTTGCATCTTTACTAAAGAATTACCGTCAGGATTTTTCGTCTCGTATTTTAATAAATATACCCTACTCCAGTGCTTCTATAACTTTCAATATTTTTGACCTAATATTCAATCATACTTTTCCTCCCCCCCCCTTCTCCGTACAATAAAAATGTATTTGATTCAATAATACTATACTTTGATGCTAAAGCTACAACACGATGACAAAGCTACAAACTTTCAAATCTCTCAAGTGCCACCGGCGTATATAAACATCTCGCTCAGAAAAACCGTTATTTCCCCGAACATAAATTTACGTCTTTCCGAAGTACGATCTTTTCTGTGCACTCTGCTATCCATAAAATTATTCCGAAGTCATAGGAAAGCAACAAAAGAAAATTGACATTGTTTGCAAAGAATTGACTTATTTCAGAGGCCTTACTTTTCTTTATTCCTTTTCTCCCCCTCCCTTAATACATCACATACGCACGCCCACGTGGAAAGCGGTGGCATTGAGGAGCTAATTGCGTAACTTTTAATCTGCAGTTAAGGGATTAATTATAAACCGTACAAATTATCAAGGTAAGTATTAATATTTGAATATAATTTTATATATGTCAAGACTATGGGTGACTGGTAATTAGTAAGCTTGGTATTGTTAAAAAACTATAAAATACATTGTGCAATACAGAAATATTTGTAAGCATACTATACCGCTGTAAACATGTATTTTATTTTTAATTATGTCAGAATGTATTTTGTTTGTTTACTTTTAGTGAATAAGTAATTTTCTTAAATAATTTTTGTTTTCGACTTTTTAATGTGCTTGCGCTCCCTCGTAGAGTATCACGTCCCCCAAGGAGCATGCCCCACAGTTTGAGAAACGCTGCTCTACTCCCACATATTTTATGACCACGTGATTCAAAATTGAAGTAAAATTATCAGAAAAACATATTTTGAAAAATATTGAACTAAGCCAATTAGCTATTATGACTGTTTTATTATTTTTAAAATAAACTAGAGCTATAACGTTCAGCATTATCTTTGTCAGATTATAGATATGCGTCTTGAATACTGAGTGTAATTACCAAATAAATGGTCGTTTGCTTTTATTTGTCATTTTTCTATGATCATAATATTTTTTTTTCGTAACTGGCATTAGCTAAATTAGTATACATTGAATAGAAGCATCAATTAGTTAGCTTTGTGATAGAAATATCCTTTTGTTAGTTAAACGACAACTGCAAAAAATAAATTATCAATTCGAAAAAGAAAACTCACAATTTTCCTCATTTATTATTTCTTTTTCTCTCTCTCTATATATAATTATTTATAAAATTAACAATTTAAATAGAGCTTTAACACAGAACCAAAATAAGGTCTATTTCTGGATAAGTGTTGTAAAATGTTATTTTTAAAGTAAATGTTCTCAAATTAAATTATTAAATGATACAATTATTTTTTAACACAAATATGGAATTCCTTTAAATAGTTCTGTTTACTTTTATTTCTTCATCTCTAAAGTAATGCACATTAGTTAAAACACAGACTATAATCAGAAGTTATTTTTGTGTAAGTTAAAGTATAAAAAAGTAAATATATCTGTATAAGCTGTAATATTTATTTACTTATTTCTCTTCTATTATAAATACAACTTTCAATGAATGATTTTACTGTAAGTCCTCTTTCTGATACGATTGCATAATATTTTATTATATTTCTTTAAAGTATATTGGAAAGGATTAATTCATCACTATGAAATAGAGACATTGTTTGTTGGATAAACTGTTTTGTAATCATATGCTCAGATGAATAAAAACAAAATATATAACAGAAAAAAAAATAAAAAATTAAGAAAATGAAATGCGGCATAATTTTTTAAGAAAACTTTAAAACATTTTTGACAGAAAAAAATTCATCATTCTTTTATTTTCTTACTTATTTTTTTTTTTTACAAAATGACTTTTTAAAAAATAAATAAAATTGATTGCTTGTAGAAAACACTTTTTTTTTGTGTTAATTTTCTGAAATGTTTCAAATTAATTTTACAGTGAGTCAGTTACCCCTAGGACGTTAGAGAAAACACTATTTCAATCCAGTTAGGAAATGAAAGATAAATGTTTATCTTTCTTTTTTTTTCCTTTCCGTGATTCCCAAGTTTCAACACTTCGATGATTTATTATCAAAAGTTTTCCTCACGCACACACCAAAAAAATATTTCTTAACATTTGTTGAGCCTCTCCATGCTCAGCATTATTTTTACTCTTAAATGGCTTCCTGCCAGATTATTCTACAGTTTCTTTTTTTAGTGGCATTCTCAACAAGCAGTATGTTATTTTTTTCCTTTTATTAAAAATTGCTTTGCTTTGTGTTTTTCCTTTCTTTCCTTTCCTATCAAGAAAATCATATTGCACAAATATACACAAACTTGATAACTTATCTCTAGATTAATTTTTTTTTACATACATAAGTTTAATTCTACGCTTCTCAAACTTTTAATATTTGCGATCCAATTTTCAGTCATAATTTTCATCGCTCCCCTTCCACACTCATACAATAACAATGTATTGAATACAATAATGTACTTTGACGCTAAGGCTACAATACGACCTCAATTATAAATCAAACAATTTGTAGAAATAAGTATTAAATTTGTATATGTTACTTATAATTAATAGATGTTTTTAGTAAGTTACTTCTAAGTAATAGGATAAAAGATGATGTTATTTTTCTTTTTAATTCTTAAATTGGAACTGATTGCAATAAATATGCACACCGTGTACTTTGTTTTTGTATTGCGTCAGAGTGTATTTTGTTTTGCTTCCTTTCAGCAAATTAAAATTTTTTTAAATTATCTTTTATGTTCGATTTTTCTATATGCACGTGCCCCTCCCCCACGTAATGTTATCAATCCCCACTAGGAGGGTGCATCCCACGCTTTGGGAATCTTGAAGACATCTTGAAATCCTTTTGTGCCCTCGTTTTTCTTTCAGATTTCTTTCTCGTTTTTCTGCAGATGATCTTTCAGCAGAAATACTTTTAGTTCCTTTGTTTGCCTAATAAAGGAATTATGTTTCCAAAAAAAATAATTCTGCTTTTCAGTCAAAGGAATTCTGCTTGTCCGTCAAAGGAATTCTGCTTCCCCGTTAAAGGAATTCTGCTTTCCCAATAAAGGAATGCTGCTTTCCCAATAAAGGAATTTTGCTTTCCCAATAAAGGAATTCTGCTTCCCTGTTAAGGGAATTCTGCTTTCCCAATAAAGAAATGCTGCTTCCCTATAAGTAAAAAATGTCAGATGAATCTTTGATCACGCACTGGAAAGAAATTTTGGTTCAATGTGGATTTTTTTTTATTAGATAGGGATCTATTTGCCCAACTCTAATCTACAATATTATACCCTTTCGTTTTTTTTTTTTTTTGCATTTATGTGTGTTTTTAAATTTTAAAAGTTTTCTTTTTTCGCATCTATTGATATTTGTAGATTACTTGTTGCGCAACATGCATTATGTTTCAGTGTTCTATGAATGGATTTTATGAATTTTTGCAATTTTAGGGGGTATCACAACTTAATCACTAGATTTGTTTAGTGTCAGTAAGGAATTCTGCTTTCCCAATAAAGGAATTCTGCTTTCCTAATAGTGAAAAATGCCAGACGATTCTTTGATAACGCACTGGAAAGAAATCTTGGTTCAATGAGAATTTTCTGATTTGGCCCAACTTTTTTCTATTTGCCCAACTCTAATCTGCAATATTATACTTTTTCATTTTTTTTTTTGCCTTTTTGTGTGCTTTTAAATTTTGAACTTCTTCTTTTATTAGACCTATTGATATTTGTAGTTTATTTATTGTGCCATATGCATTATGTTTTAGTGTTCTATGAATGGACTTTATCAGTTTTTGCAATTTCAGGAGTATCACAGCTTAATCCTTAGATTTGTTAACTGTCAGTAAGAATTCTGCTTTCCTACTAGTGAAAAATGCCAGACGAATCTTTTATAACGCACTGGAAAGAAATCTTGGGTCAATAAGGATTTTTTGATTAGGCAGGCCACTATTTTTCCAACTCTGATCTACATTATAAAACAGTTTATTTTTTTGCATTTATGTGTTTCTAACTTTAAAACGTTTTCTTATTTTTTATATATATTGATACTTGTAGATTATTTATTGTGCAATAAGCATTATGTTTTAGTGTTCTATGAAAGGATTTTCACAAATTTTGCAATTTCAGGGGAATCACAACTTATGAACTAGATTTCTTAACTGTCAGTAAGGAATTCTGCTTTCTAAAGGAATTCTGTCTTCCCAAAAAAGGAATTCTGCTTTTCTATAAGTAAAAAACACCAGACGAATCTTTGATAACGCACTGGAAAGAAATCTTGGTTCAATAAGGATTTTCTGATTAGACAGGCCACTATTTTCCAACTCTGATCTACATTTAAAACAGTTACTTTCTTTTTTGTATTTATGTGTGTTTCTAAATTTGGAGCGTTTTCCTTTTATTTTTACAAGCATTTACGTTTTTAGATTATTATTGTGCAATGTGCATTATGTTTCAGTTAACTTGAATGAATTTTCTCAATTTTTGCAATTTCAGGGAGTATCACATCTTATGCACTAAATTTCTGAATTATTAGTAATTTTTATTGCAAAATAATCAGATAACAAGGAGATGCTTATAATAATCCTCTTTTAAAAAGAAATATAAATACATGAAGCCCCAATTTTCAAAGTACGACTTTCTTAGAAACCTATTAAATTAATGTAGTTTCGTGTAGTTGTAAATAATTCTGACAAGCACACTATTTTCTGTATGGTTTCAAATAAGAATTATTGAAAGCTCCCATTACGTTAGATATGCATCAACGATTTTAACACTATATGTAAATGGATAGTAACCTTCACATGATATAATCGATTACACATATGCTAACGGTAGTTTATTTTAATTTAATTCAGCATTTTAATGGGTTATGAATATATAAGGTATAACATAAATTAGAAATATTTATGATTATGGTAAATTACTATCTGCTACACTAAAATAAATACATTTTAATTGTACATACTCGATCTTATTAACATATACGACAAAGATGTACAAGTTAAAATATTCTCACAAGCGCTTTCAGTTCCCATTAAAATTTTGCAACAGATTCATGAACCTTATTTGCATTTAAATAACCTCTATTAATGGTGTACTAATTGAAAATTAAGAAATTTAAATTAGTGATAGTTTAGCAAGCAATTGAGTTAATGAGCTAATTTAAAATATTCTAAATTGCTCAGTACTTTCCTTTTTTTTTTTTTGCAATTTTGTCGAGTAATTTGTTTTTTAATTTCGTAGTTACTTGATTTTTTAAACTGACAAAAATCAATTAACCTCTTAAGTACCGCCAGCGTATATGTACGTCCTCCCGAAATACAATTTTTCTTTTTCTTTTAAAACTATTCCGAAGACTTTGGGATGTAATGAGATGACCTCTTGGCAGTGTTCGCAAAGGATTCATTTATTTCTGAGAAAAATTTACTTATT
>BMAO01019874.1:0-30024 GCA_019973975.1 Trichonephila clavata | reverse complement strand
ATTTAAGTACTTGTATTTACTTAGTTTGAAAATTTAAAAAATTAAAATCAATCAGATCAAGTTGTTTATTTTACGTGTGTTTATCGACAAAGGTAAATCTCGTGACAAGCTTATATATCATATGAAATGTGTAATGACGTTATAAGTTGATAGCAAAGAAAAAAAAAATTTAAAGAAAAGTTTATTTTTTTTCATAGCGCATTAAAGAAAAGCTTGTTTTTAAAAAAGGTTTTTTAGTTTTAATTTATTTTTTACTTTTTAGTTATCGTTGGACAGGTTTCTCTCAGTCTGTTTATCTCATTTAAAGCATCATTATTGCAAGGTTGTTTGCTGGTTAATTTCGAACAGTCTAGCTAAAGGAATTAAAGCAAAGAAGTTATTAAAAAAAAAAAAAAAAAAAAAACGCAAATTTTTTTTAAAATCTGTAATTTTTAAACAATTTTTTCATTCTTCGTACAGATTTCGGATGATATCGTTTTATGCACGAAAAAGAAAGTTTCGTGAGATTATCTTTATAAATGTCGAAATTATTTAAATTGAATTAAAGTTTTGCGTATTTTTTGAAAAATAGCAAAAATTCTTCGGCATTTTATTTTTTAACTGACTGATTCTAAAAGAGCAGAGCATGAGCTGTTTTAATACGGAATGTCAATTCATTTAGGAGAAAGAAATTCATGCCCCACAATTTAGATATGATTTTCATAAAAATGCATTGATTTTGACTCATTTAAAAAATCGTAAAAAATACAAACATTATTATTTTTTTAAAAAAAATTATGGAATTTTTACGTAAATAGTACACATATTTCATGCTAATCTAAGTAGGGGAAATTTAAAAATAGTATAATAATTAAGACAAACTTAAGTTTTATTGTTAATTTTTTTTCAGTTTCAATCAGTTAGATTAAGCATAAAATAAAACTGAGTAATCAGAAAAATTTAATTTAAAATAACTATTAAATAGTTAGTATTTTCTTAATGTGGTTTTTTAATTTGTAGATTTTTTACTGAGTCATCTACATTAGTTTTAGTTCTTAAAGATTGTAACAAAATCGGGAATTTTAAGTATGCATCGATTCCCCCCCCCCCCTCCAAAATCGAGAGAAAAAAAGCAAAAATGTGTTCACAAAAGAAGATTTATAGCCAATCAGGAATGGAAAAGTACAATTTTTTCCTTATAATTTTAAATTTAAATTATTTAAAAATATTATAGTATCGGTAAGAAAACCTAAATCTCAAAGCCTATATCTTCATTCTTGAGAAGCAAGCATTCACAGGGTAGTTCATTGTTTCTTCTAGATATTTTTAAACACACTCCCTCAAATTCCAGAATTTTACGAATGCACTTCTTTTGGAAAACCAATACACACAACATTTAAAGAGTGTTGTCTATATTATAATTTTTATTGTAATTTACCTAAGTGTATTTAAAATAAATTTTAATATTTTGTTTTGCCTGAGACAACCACCTTTAAAAAAACAGTAAACCTTTAGTATTTATTATTATATTTTCACATTTTTGATATTTCAATAAGTCTTCGCGTGCTACTCTTACAACTCAGCCGTGCCACAATATGGCACGCATACCGCAGGTTGGCCACCCCTGGAGTAGAAATACAGAAAAGAACACACAATTTAAAAAAATATAATTTTTCGGAAACAGTAGTTTTTGTATGCTAGCTTGCCTCATCAAAATTCCTGCACTAAAACCTCTCTTTTTTTGCATTATTTTTTAAAAATATTTTCGTCTTCTCTTGTATTTAGTCTTTTTACTTTCCTCATTTTTTTTGGAATGTGCAGAAAATGCATAGATTATTTTCATTAGGCTTTCCGTATCTAGACATTTCATTACATTTACTTCATATTTCTAACTACTCAAATACTTCAATCATTAAGTTCTTCGAAATGCAAACTTCGCTCCAAAAACAGTTAAACACACCTAACAGACTTTTAGTTAATCTACCATTAATTGCATATGAATAAATAAATAAAAGCATTTGAGGATTGCAAAGTACTTCCCAGGTTTAAAAGGTCAATGTGTACTTTTTTTTATCTGTTAAAGTGGGTGTGACACGTCAGTTTATTATTTTTTAAAAGTCATTTTGACATACTTCTAATCAATAAAGTAAAAAATATGTTACATCACTGACGCGGCCCGGACAGACATAAAAACCTTTTCGGGGCCCGGGTTCTAAATTAGAACTTTTATTTTTACAATTTCAGGCAGTGCCATCCATTTCTGAGCTATAGCCCAAATTTCAAGTCTCTAGCTCATCGGGAAGTTAGTTTAAAATCAATTACAAAATTCCACGCGGATAGACAAAAAAAAAGCAAGTAAAGGGGATAGTGCCTTGCGGAGTCTTGATATTGCACATTCTGACGTACATCTTCGATTCCTCATAAATCAGTAAATTCTTCTCCTTTTAACATGAGTTTCTTACAGTTCGTGCAACAAAGTATAAAGTTTAAAGTAAAAGAAAACATTTTACTATAGAATTATTGTACATTATTTTTTAAAAAGCATAAACTGTGATTCCAAAAGTAATAAAAATTATACTTGTTTTTTGCTACCCACAACGTAATTTTTGAAAGACTAAAGGCAGGTACTATATTTTTATATAAAATGAAAGCTTAAGAATGTCTGTATTCCGTATATCTCCAATTTTAAATTTAAATAATATTTTAGTATTTTTAAGAAATTGAAAAAATTAAAATCACACCACACACACACACACACACACACACACGCGCGCGCGCGCGCGCGCACACACATTCACACGACGAATAAAAGTTTGTGAAAAAATAGACAATTAGACTAAATGGAGTTTATACCATCCTCTAATTGGGTTTTTTCTCATTAGAAATTTCAATAAATTGCCTAAAACTAAACATAAAGTTTCATAATTTTTACAAATTTGAGGATCTGATTTTATTCGATCTGAAACATTGTTAAACACAGAAACTTTCTGTGTGAGTGCATCAAAAAACAAACCACAAATTATCAGCATACCCGAAAAATTTTTCAAATTTAAAAGTTTGCACAAATTGGAACATTCGCTTTTAGGTGGTAAAAATGAGAGTGAAACATCACAAATATCGCCAAACCTAGATAAATGTGCTAGCTCATTCTCTCTAAATACAAGAACCTCCCCTCACCCATAATAAGGGAGTTAAACTCAAAAAATTTGCCATGCTATGTGAATGTGTGTTACACGAAACAAAGAACTAGTATGAAAGAAGGGGAGTGGGTTTGACTCAAAAAAATTAAAACAAATGCTACTGTATTTTCATAATTAGGATAAATATCTTTGCTAAAATCCTTTTTCTTAAAAAGTAATACATATTAATATGAATTAAAAAAAATGTTTCCTTCATCACCTACTATAAGGAAGTGAGATATATTTCGCAAGAGCTTTATCACGTTTATTGAGCTGTTGTAAGTGGAATTCTCGAATTTCTAAATAGGACAAGTTCGCTTTTCGTAGTTTTTAATAGATTTCCTGCTGTAATCGCAAGTAAACTTAAAAAGAACTGAAGTGGATTGATGCTTATTTGTTGTCAAGGCGATAAAGACTGACGCGCGTGTAGCTTTGTTTTTCTAAAAATTTATTATTGTTATTCGGTTTCTTGATGTTGATATGTTGTACTTGCATTAATGATGAAGTAATATGAATAATCTTGGATTACATTGAGTTATAAATTGAATTATATGTAGAATGTACCCATATATACACCTATTGTATGAGGGAAACGTTTTACAATGCATCCTTGCTATAAAACTCGTTTTTACACGGATGTTCCCTATTCTCCATCAGAGAGTTAGAATGAATCCCTGTTATATAAAAGAATAGCGTTATAAAGGGTTAATCTGCATCATTTTAATTTTAAAAAGTATTCTCTTCTTCATATTAATCAGAATCCCCAAAACTTCTTTAAAATGTCTTCCATATTTACCGAAATTGTCTATATTGTATCGATGCATTGGACAAAAGTAAAAAGATTTCGTTGGAATTTCTGAAATTCCTTGATAGCTATCCTTTTCCCGATGCATTTATGAACATTCTAAAACTATTCAATCACACATTTTAAATTTTCAACATATTTTTCAAAGATTTAAGAATACTAGAATATCATACACATTCGAAAAATTACTTTTTCAACTTGAATCTAAATTAATAGAGCACAGTTTTGGAATCTAAAAATGTTTTACAATTATATTTTTGTTGACAAAACAACCTTAAAATATGAAAAATTAAATTGATAAAAGTTAAGCAAATCGATAATTTTTAAATCATTAATTTTTTTAAGTATATAATTCTTTCGCATACGACGCTGTTTTTATTCGGTATATGCAGTTCGTAACATTTATTTTTTATATTAGCCTTACATTTACTTATATTGTACTGTACAAAGCCAATCAGAGTCAGTTTATCCCTCTTTTCCCAACCCTTTTTTTTTACGATTGTGTGACTTTGTTCGTAACGGTGTCACGGTTCTTCGACCACGGATTTTGGATTGTTCGAGTTAATATCAGCCCCTTTTCAACTAACACAATTTTATTGTCTATATCGCTTAATAGATTGTGGCACCTATAAATTGACTATGAATATATACAGATAGACCAGAGTCAAATACAAGAATTGTATTTGACTCGGCAGACAATCCTCGGCAGACTGTTTGAATCCGGCAGACTATCCTCTCCGCATCAAATTCTACCAGTAGGGGGAACAGCAATGTGCGCTGCAGCCGGATTTCATAGCTCATGTGCTAGTTATAGATGAGGTGGTCTACATGTGAGGGGGTCTTTAATGCGCACAATTCAGATGTGTGTGTGTGGGCAACCGAAAATCTCCATTTGCAACGGGACCACATACGTATCAACAATGAATTCTGTGTGAATGCGTGGGCTAGTATTGTCAACGACTTTTGATTGCTGATACTTATTACCGATGTGACTTAATTGCGAATGTTACCTTACTTTTCTGGAACAAGTGTTACCAGAACTACTGTAGGATGTTCCGATCGTCATTCGTAACCGCATGTTGTTTCAACGTGAAGGGGCGCCAGCCCACTTCAGCACTAATGTGCGCACTTAACAAAATGCCACGTTTAGGGGGCGATGGATTGGGTGATCTAACGCTTGGCCACCCCGATCTCCCGATTTATTACGCGTCGATTACTTTTATGGGGACATCTGAAGAATCTTGTTTATACGACTCCACTTGACTCAGATGAGGATCTCGTTTCTCAAATATCCGAAGCTGCTGCACGTGAACGTGAAATACCTGATATCTGACAGTGATTATGCTAATCACTCCACCAACGCTGTCAAGCTTGTATTGCTACTGGCGGGCGATATTTTGAATAGTTGTTGTAAGCATTACACTTGTAAACGATGCTTCCAATAAACACTTTGTCTTTCCTTTCATCTCCTATTTTTTGTGTTTGTTCCTCACGGCGTCACTTGCACCCAACCTTCCTTTACAATAAATGATTGTTAAATGCTCTGTACCTAACCTTAAAGTTTGTACCATGAATTCGTGACCAACCTGTATGTATATGATCTTAAGTGCAAGAGAAATATCTTTGTCTCATAATGTTTCATAATAAATTATATTGAATAAATCAATAAATTCAATAAATACTTTAATACAGCAATAATTTTTTGACAAAAGAATACTTTTTTTGATTTAGATGTGTCTTGTCTCGAATCAAATGATGTATCATCTTAAGCACAATTTACGAGAAGAAAGTCTTCATCATCTTCAAAAATCCATCGTAAAATTTATCCAATTCTTTCGTCATCCAGTTGTTATCATTATAATTGATAAGGTCACCACCAAATTCGAGAGGTATAATCTCTTTAGGAATATATTTTTGTATTTCCTCCTTTTTGTGTCCATGTAAGTGAATCTAGAAAGAAACATAAAAACAAAAGCTCCTTAACCGTGTTTTATTTTTTTCTGTAAATTAATTTTTTGATAAATTTTTTAATAAAATATGCTGCTATCACCGAATAATAGTATCACTGAATATAAGCTGATGCTTTCGTCTCGAGCCTCTGATGAAATTTTAAGAATTAATGATGTATTTGTTATACACATCTTTAATTTGAAAAGAAAAATTGTGATTTGATCTTCTCATCTTTAACCTTTAGAGTATATAACATAAGTAATAAATAAAAAAATATTTTAAAATGGAAATGAATTGTATAGAAATGTCAGAACGTAGTGATTATATTTTACGCTCGCTGCGCCCAACATATTTTGGTGATGCTTATAAAAAATGAGCGAACAACATTAATAAAAACACCAAAGTTTGACTAAATTATAAATTTCAACTTACTCTGCTTCTTATTTTTTCTGAAAGGAGAAGCCTCACAAAGGGATAAGAGTAATGGAAGACGGTCCCTTCATTGACTATATGGATGCTTTTAAAACGAATGGGTAGATTGTTCTGAGCCATGGAAAAGAAGAATTTTATCACAATAGATGTAAAAAATATTTAAAGACGTAAGAAAAGCGTTTTTGGAAATATTATGAAAGAAAAATAGAAAACATGAGCGTTTTTCCTCTTCAGTTGCATATTTATTTTAGAATGTATTTAATTCATCCAAAGTATAATTATAAACCATATATATATATATATATTTATAAAAGCACTCTTGAAACTCAATTTCAAAGTGGGCAAGGGGTAAAATGAGGTGCTTTGAGTCATATTCGTTCTGGGAAAAATAGAAAAATTCAATATCAATCGGATAATTAATGATTAGCTTATGGTTGCAGATTTTCGGTAATTTGTGCTTAATTTTATCTTGAAGTAGCGTAAATAAAATCTGCAGGTTAAATAAGTATATATTACTTTTTGTTACACTTATTTTATGATAAAAACTGTAATATTCCTAAGCAAATAATGCTCCTTACATTATAATGGTGCTTCAAAGGGAACATGGCGAAAAATTTGCACTACAACCAAGTTGGCATCAATTTTGGTGACCATATTTGGCAACTTGGCGACAATATGGATGCTTATCGAAATTACTGAAGAAGGCCATGACTCCGTAAACTACTATGTAATCGGGGTTTCTATAAAGCATTGGAAGATTTTCACGCAGACAAAAAATAGCGGTTCTTTGTTTAAACTGAATCACTTTTACTTCAGCTTTTGATGAGTTCACTTGCCTACAACTGAGTGATTGCTCGTGGATGCTATTTATCATTACGTCTTTGTATTTTTAAGCACTGACAGCTGTGTCTGAGTACTGTGAAAAGTGCTTGCTTTCTAAATTTTTCTTATAAACCAATCTAAAATGTAAATGTGCTGTGCTAAAAGATTGCTAAAGCAGTGGAAGAAATAAATTTAGATAATTACTGATTTAAAATAAAATAATTAAAATAAACAAATTTAGAAAAATACTGAACTTGTGATAGCTTTTAAATAGATATAGAGCCCGTAATCGCGCGAGTAAAAGGCATACATTTATAACATTTAATTTTGCAGTTTTTTCGATTACTTCATTGACATAGTTACTATACAATAGTTTGTACGTGAAGTACACGTCACACGCGATCGACACAAATTGCCACAAGACGCAAATAATGAAGTATATTTTAAAAAAAGTGTATTAATTGAAAAAATATATGCAGTATCATAGGATGTGTGATGCCTTTTGCAGGGTTACCCGTATAATGTTAGACAAGAATCTTGGGTTTTGTTTTAATTTTTACAACAAGGGAGGGACCTTTAATGAAGAGTGAAAAACATTTTTACTGAAAAATTAACCAATTTAAAAAGTAGAAATAAATAAATGGAACTTACCTTTAAGGCTTTAGTTACGAATGTAAGGTACTTAGGAATAACACAACGCATTTGCTTAAATGTGTAATTTTTAACATCGTAAAGTACATGGAATCCGCATATTTGATTAGCAGGATAACTCGCTAAGCAGAAAAGTACAGCTGCAAATGTGCAAAACAAAACTTCTATATTGAAATCATCTGAATCCCAATGATCTAAAATGATAAAAAGATTAATTTTAATAAAAATCCGTTCAGTTATATATCGAATTAGTTTTTGACGAAATAGAATCAGGGATGTTATTTATAAATTTGCTAGAAATATGAAAATTGATCTCATGGAGAGAGAGAATGGTTCACATCAAAAGAACAAGTTGTCAAACTCAGCATAATCCTTCCTATTCACCTTCAGGATCGTAATGCATCGTCTTTGTGCACATAAAATTATTTTCCCTCTAATGACCAAATGTTTGTGTAAAATATCACGTTAATACTTTCGTGAGTTAGGCATTATTTATAACGACTTCGATCCGCAAAAACTATCATACAGACTAGATTAATTATAATCTTGTTTTTGTTGACGAACAAATGAATGACTTTATTTTGCCTTTTGGCATTTTAATCACAGACAGTTACATATCACCATAGAATAAAACAAGATATCAATCATTGGCATGGCCAAATAATTTTAGCGCGTTTTTCACATGTTGTATTTTACAATAATGCAGCTAAAGAACTTTTTACTAACACAAAAAGTATAGTACTATACTTAAAAAAAGAAAAAAATTAATTTTTTTTAAAATTATTAAATTTAAATACTATTGGGTTCATCTAGGGCACAAATGCGACCAAATGCCGAAAACACGAGGTCAATCGGTTAATTATTGGCTGAGAAAAAGGTACGACAAAATATGGAACGAAGACGAGGACGAAGACGAAATTTGCATCCTAATAGCGCTTTTTTTACACTACGTGAAAAATGCGCTAAAAAACGAGACGTAGCAAATTTATTGGTAGAGCCGAAGTCGTCTCGGATTACAGTGTAGTAAAAAACAATGCATGAGGTTTTAAAAATGCAGTTTTAAAGTTGAAAAATAAGTATTAAAATATTTAAGATATTTTATTAAAAGATAGACCAATTAAAATGTTTCGTGGACTCTTCAAATTTAAGTCAATGGTTATACTTACAAATACCCGAGATTGTGTTAATGTGATAATTATACAGAGCCTCAGCCTCCTTGTCCTCTTCCAGGAAGCACCGCTAACCATCCAATTTCCTCCAATTTCGTTATTACATTTCGGAAGCTTTAAGCATTGATTGGATCTCATCGCATTATTTTCAATGTTAGGAATTTTCCTACAGAGACTGAAGCAGAATAGATGTTTTGGTTATAGAGTTTGTCCAACAACGCCTCTTTATGTAAACTCAACATCATTGCGCATTACAAACACACTGAACACACAATCTCTGTAAACGTTTCTAGTTTTTATAGCACATATGCAGCAAGACGCAGGTACCGATTTACATGTTTGTTGCCGAGGTGTTCTACGTAACGGTATCTAGTGGCAATCTTTGAAACTAATCCTTTTGTGACGCTGCAAAAAGTTCCTATACTTTTCCATGTTAAGGCATCCACAAAATGTTGCGCTTTTTTGCCACCTCGTTTCGTCTACAGTTTGCAGTTGGGTGCTTTAATTTAGGACACTCTGTATTTTGCCATTTGAAAGTGTTTTAAATATGGTACAAATCTGGCAAGAAGTTCAAACTTTTTCTAAAAATATGTTTAAATTAACGCGATCTTGAAGTTTACACTTGGTAATATATAAAGTTTGCTTCCATAATAAGATAATTTATCTCACAAATAATTAAGAAAACATAGTTTGTTTAGTGTGAATTTATTTCATAAAACCTAAGTATTCAAAAGTTCTTAAAACAGTTTAAATTCTCTTC
Organism: Trichonephila clavata; assembly: GCA_019973975.1. Lineage (NCBI taxonomy): Eukaryota > Metazoa > Arthropoda > Arachnida > Araneae > Nephilidae > Trichonephila > Trichonephila clavata. The sequence goes on along the minus strand of BMAO01019874.1, from coordinate 20,277 downwards.
AATAGATGACTTAAGAAAGATTTAAGCCCACATTGCCAAAGAAAGCGGATTAATAGCATCTAAATACCTATAACAATCACAATAATTTATATTAGTAAAGAACGATTATTTACCTAATTTGACTGTCAAAAGTAAACAACCATCGTTATCTCTGAAAGGAAGAACATTGATGACATCGGAACTTGCTAATTTATCCATTTTTTCCTTGTCCAGCTTTCCAAATATTTCAGGACGAGAAGCAATTAGGTTAAAGTAATTGTGTAATAGTCCCATAGCTTTGTCCACATCGTATTTTCTAGCTCTCAGAAACTGAATTAGGAATTCATCATCGGTTGGACACTTCAGCTTCTTATCACCTGTAAAAAAAATTCCCGTTTCAGAAAATTTAAATTCAGAATTAATTTTCAGAAAATTTAACACCTATCAGTAACTTGTATATTTTTCAGTGTATAATCCAATAAATTTACCAGATTTGCTAACATTTTCCTTAAACTTTATTTCAATAAAAACAGTCTCTCTCTGCCCAAACCTATTTCTACCAAATTACTTATACAGTATGATGTATACAGTATTTCACAGCTTTTTTTTAATTAATTTAAAATTATTTTATTGTTTACTGGCTTGAATATAAATGCTGTCTATTATACTCTTCCGTGAGAGTGAATGTTTGTGCGTCAGAGCTTATTAAATATCAAACGAATTTTTTAAATATATTGCGAATATGGTGAAAACAGTGACTTCTAAAACAGAAGTAAAACAGCATGTGTAATTACTTCTGTTGAATGGGGAAGTATACACATTAGACGCGCATACATGCGCACCAACACAGGCACAAAGTGTAACGCAAAATTATGATTGACACTTTAGCATTCGAAATTCTATAAATCTTGAAAACTTTGTGTGTAGGGAAATTGAATACACACATTTTCATTCCTTTTTATTTTTATTTTTTATTTAAATACAAAAACATTGTTTGTTCTTCTGCTCATAAAAATAGAAGATTTTTGGAAACAAAATTGCTAATTTTTTTTTTTTTTTTGCTGCAGCAGATAACAAGCAGATTTAATAAAACCATTGTCTAAAATTGTGGAAAAAATTTCGAAGAAATAGTTAGGAAACTTTTGTAAAGAGCAAAACAATAAAAATTTACTTACGAAAAAAATAATTTTAAAACTGCTTACCTAAAATGCGTTTTCTGAATTGTTTTAAAGCTGTCTCTCGTATTTCATTTGTTTCTCCAAGTTCATCTTTGGCTATCTGTATAATTTTGTCTGGTAAAGTATCGAGACAGTAAGGCAAGAATCCTTTTGCTTTCATCATTTCTTCATATTTTGCAGCCATTATTGTTAGCAAATGGAATTCTAAAGAAATATGAATATAATAATTACATTCGATTATTTATGGTGTGCAATTTATATATCTGAAACTTTTTTTTCAAAATATCCTTTCACACAGAAAGCTTTCTTGCTAGGAAATTTACTTTTTATCGTTTTTAACTTTCCTGATTTTATGAAATTAGTTTTTTAGTTTTTTTTAACATATGCATTCCACGTATGTCCGTGAAAGTTTAATATTGACTAGGGCAAGCAGATATTGTCCTTGAAATATGCTCGTTGTCATCAAATTAAATATAAAGTATCATTTATCATCGTAGTGGGGAAAAAAGAAAATAAATTTCCGTTTTTATTATTTTAGTTTTATTTTAACGAATCCATTTAAAGATACGAGGAAGTAATTCGTAAGGTCCTTTATGACTTACCAACTGGAAGCACTGAAAGCTATTAGAAACATAGAAACAACTTGGCGAGAAGTACAATCAAGGAAAAGGAAACCGGCTTATTAACGAGTAGAATATAAATTAGATAATTTCTTTCGACAGAACTTTCCTTATTTTTGGTAACTACTGGTTAAAGAATTTTTTTTATTTTACAGGTTCTTATATTAAAGTCGATGACAATTGTTTTAAACGAATCGTTAAAAATTCAAGAAAACTACGTCTGAGAAAGAGAACCAAAAATATATGACGAAATACACAATTTTCAATATTATACGAAGTAATTACAATTGCATTATAGATTATATTTTTTGTAGATATTTTTAAAAAGGGCAATTTATTTTCCATACATTGTGTTAAGAACAGTTGACTCCTTTCGCCGTCCAGAGATGGCGCCACGAACTGAACCTTTTTTTTATTCTGGTAGCAGGTATGGTTCGGCGGCAAAATTACTTTCTATTGGGATTTCGGTTGTAATGGTCGCTTTTCTTGTGATTATGTGTTGTGAAATCTTATTTTTCTTTTTCTCCATGTAACGGAGAAAATATATACATGATGAGTCATATAAATGTGAGTGTGAAGAAAATATATATATGAAAAGTCTACTTGTCACCTTATTTATGTTACTCAATTATCGTAATTTATATTTACTTCATCCAGCTTTTTTAGAAATACTTCCACACTGTGTATACGCCCAGCATGAAAAATGGCGGTACGTCAAAATCCGTTCGTTATACAATTCATGATTGCATTCTACATCAAATTCAATTTCTAAAGTCTCATTCTCATTCATAACATGTGGTCCGTCGAGCCGGAGTTATTGATGTGATTTATTCTTTGTTATTTTAATTATTCGTTTCATACTCGATATTCTTATTCTAGTGCATTTATTCTGATACGAATTCTTGAAGTATTCTTATACATTTTGACTGATATTATTTATTATTTGATTCTAGATTAATTCTTTTGTTCTATTTTGTATGAACATTTTTTGATAGTTTTGTATTTGCATTGTGTCGGCATTTGTTATTATTGGTATAGTTGTGTATTTTGAGTAGAATTTTAAAATTTCATTCATATATTATCTCTCCAAAACAGTCGAAAAATAGTGGTAAATTTGATTTAATTATAAAAGAATTAAAAGCTTTTGAAAGTAGGATAAATGAATGCGATGATAATAAATCACGCATACGTGTTTTAAAAACACAAGTGTTGCAATACGAAACTAGATTAACTGAAATATTCGGTGAATTGTTAACGCATGAAAGTGATGAATCATTTGATATTTATATGAAATATAAAGATATACTATTCAATTGGGTTGTTGGCCTTTGAACAAAAATCTGAGGTTGAGGAAGTAAATAATAGTATTCATGTAAAGTCTTCAGTAGTTAATTTACCAAAACTTGAAGTTCCGCATTTTTATGGAAATTGCGAGAACTGGATTTCATTCAAAGAGTTATTTAAGTCTTCTATTCTAGATAACAAATCAATAAGTGATCTTGAAAAATTGGAATATCTGCAGGCTTCTGTTCGCGGGGAGGCAGCCAAATTAATTCTGGGTTTTGCAATCACTGTGGACAATCTTAAAAACTGTTGGGATATACTGTGCAGTCAGTATGAAAACAAACGACAATTAGCTCTTAGCCAAATAAATAAGCTATTTAGTATTAAGATATCCAGGGCAAATACTTCAAAATTGCTTTTGGAAATAATAGATATTTGTAATGAAGTCATTCGAAATTTGAAAACTTTAGATTTAGAAACAAATTCATTAACAGAGTTGATCTTAATAAATTTTCTCATTCAAAGGTGGATTATTAGTCAACGGTGGGAATTATCTTTGGAAAATAATAAAATTCCCTCCCTTGAGGAATTTAGAGTTTTCATTGAAAGAGAAGCTCGTGGTCTGAATGAGTTAAAATTTGTAAAACCTGACATTAAGAAAGGTAATGTTAAACCATTAAATTCATTTAACAAATCAAATGTAAATACTACTGTTGTCAAATGTAACCAAGTAAAATCAGGGTTAAAACCAGATGTTGTTAAAAGTAACAATTGCATTCTATGTTGTCAAAGCCATGCCTTATTCAAATGTCCAACTTTTAATTCTATGAATGTAAATGAAAGATGGCAAGTGGTACAGAACAATAATTTATGTACCAATTGTTTGAGGAGTAACCACAGGCTTGACACATGTAGAATAGGATTCTCTTGCAAAAACTGTTCTGAAAGACACCATACATTATTGCACAGATATTCAGTCAGTCCTTCAGCAGATACTCAAGCAAATTCTGTTGTGACAGTGCCTAACAATTGCACACAATTAGCAGAAGGTCACGTATTGTTGTCCACAGCATTAATAAATGTTAAATCTAAACATGGTCAACAAATAACTTGCCGTGCTTTGATAGACAATGCTTCTCAAAATTCTTTGATTTCCAAGCAACGTGCTAATCGCTTAAAATTGCCATTAAAACACACCACTCATAAATTAGTACGTGTAAATGAAACATTTGCTGAAACTTCATTATATTCGACAAATTTGGAATTTTCTTCTTGTGTTTACTCTGATAAATTTCAAGTAAAAGCTCTGTTAGTCTCGAAAGTCACTTCAGCTATGCCAAACTTTCCAATTAAATATCATGAGTGGCCTCATATCAAAGATCTAACTCTTGGCTGATCCAACGTTTTATATTGAAAATGAAATAGACATTCTTCTAGGTGCTGATGTTTTTATGACATTAATTTCAGGGACTCCTATAATGGGACCCAAAGGTACCCCATCAGCATTGCCAACAAAATTAGGTCATTTATTGTCAGGTACCATAAATACACCATATAATCAAAATTCATCCCTAATCTGTCACCCTTTTAAACATAGACTATTCTTTGAAACAATTTTGGGAACTTGAATCTGTTCTTAAGGACATTCCGTCAAAGGATGAGGATGAGCTATGTGAGTCTAATTCTCATATTCGCGTAATGCTGATGGTAGATATATTCTAAAACTGCCATTTAGAGATGATTCAAGTCTTGGAGATAGTAAGGAGGATGCATTAAAACGATTCTATTCTCTTGAAAGAAAACTTCACTCTAATAAATTAAAGGAACAATACACAGAATTTATGGAGGAATACCAAAACCTTGGTCACATGACGCCTCTCGCATCAGATGTAAAATCTCCACATTATTTCTTACCACATCATGGTGTGATTAATGATAACAGTTCCACAACCAAATTAAGGGTGGTGTTTGACGGCTCATTCAAAAGTACAAATGGAAATTCTTTGAATGACACTCTGCTGACTGGTAAAAAATTACAGTCAGACATTTTTCTAACTTTACTTAAATTCAGATTCTTCCCAATTGCTTTTTCTGCTGACATTGCAAAAATGTATAGACAAATATTAATATCACAAGATGATGTATGCTTTCAACAAATATTTTGGAGGAAGTCTCCAGAGGAACCATTAGGGATTTTCAAATTAAATACAGTTACCTATGGTACATCTTGTGCCCCATTTCTTGCCACCCGAACCTTGAAACAATTATGTGAGGATGAAAAATATCGTTTTCCATAGGCAGCTAAGCTCGCAAAAGATCATTTCTATGTTGACGATTTGTTAGCCGGTGCTGACTCATTGGACTCGGCTAGGAAAATTGTTCACGAACTGCAAAATTTAATGTCAGCCGGTGGATTTGAGCTGCGTAAATGGTCATGCACTCATCCAGAAGTCTTGTCAGACTTGCCAAACAGTCTAAAGACTCTTTCTCTGAACAGCCTGTTCCACTTGTTCCTATTGATCAGTCTGAATCATTAAGTGACTCTGTTGTTCTTTCAACTGGTGTTGATTATTCTTTCAGTTTCTTGGATAAGTTTCCCTTATACATGAAAGTAGTTAGGACTGTTGCATGGATATTCAGATTCTACCATAATTCCAAATCAGTGTCCAAAGTTACTGGGCCTTTATATACACATGAATTAGAAACCTCAATCAAAAAGGTAGTCAAATTGTTACAAAATGGAGAATACCATACAGAACTTAATCTCTTGAAATGTATAACAAGCCTCTTCCCAAATCTAGCGAACTTCAGTCTGAATGTATTCCTTGACTCTGAGGGAATTCTTCGTGTCGGAGGACGTCTTCGTCTCCAACAAACTCTTAAATTTGAACAAAAGCATCCTATGCTCATACCAAAAAATAATTTCTTTACAAGTCTAATCATTAGACATTTTCATAGGGTCAATTTCCATGCTGGGCAGGAACTAGTTTTATCCCTCATTCGTCAGCAGTTTTGGATACCTAATGGTAAATCAGCTGTTAGAAAAAAACTGCGCAACTGCCTAGACTGTTTTAAGCTTGTGGCGAAGCCTGTCTCTCAAATGATGGGTGATCTACGCATCGAACGAATCACCCCTTGTTGTGCTTTTGAAAAAGTAGGCATTGACTTTGCTGGACCTATCACGACAAAGTGCCAACATACTCGCAAGACCAGCAACTTCAAATCTTACATCTGCCTCTTCATCTGCATGTGTACTAAAGCAATGCACATTGAACTCGTATCTTCGCTATCAGCAGCAGCATTTCTGTCAGCACTGCGTCGATTTGTGTCACGCCGTGGCTATCCATCAGACATTTATTCTGACAACGGTACAAATTTCGTTGGTGCTTCAGCTTACTTGAAGGACTTGTTTCAATTACTTCACAACTCTAATGTCCAGGACTATTCGTCAAGCAAAAACATTCAGTGGCACTTCATCCCTTCATATGCACCGAATTTCGGAGGTGTGTGGGAAGCCTCAGTCAAACTCACAAAGCATCATTTGCTCAAAACCTTAAAGGCGGCTGTGCTGAACTTAGAGTTAGCTACAATCCTGTGCCAAATCAAGGCGAGCATAAATTCTCGTCCTTTTTATCCGCTATCATCAGACCCTAAGGATCTCCAGGTGTTAACACCCGGACACTTTCTTATCGGGTGTCCCTTGCTTGAACTCCCTGATCACAGTCTGACTAACCAATCTTTGAGTATTCATTCTAGGTGGTCTCTTCTGATGAAGTTGACACCTTGCAGTCCCGAATCAAATGGATGCAGGCAGAGGCGGATTAAGCTAGTTGGAGGCCCCTGGCGGTAAAAGGTTTGGGGCCCCCTGGGCTGAAGTCGAAAAACTTATATAGTGAAAAAATTCGCCGACCTTAATTTCTCAAAAAAAAAAAAAATATTATAGCTAAAAAAATTAACGGCTAAAAAAAAATTTAAATTTTATTTTAAAGAATTAAGAAAACCTTACTTAAAAGCTTAAAATTTTGCTATACAACTTTACGTCTTGATTTTTCTTGGACAAATTCATCGATAATTTTTGCAGTATCTATTTGGTCCAAAACATCTTGTTCTATATATAATATGGCCATGCTGTTCAGTTTGTCTTCTCCCATACTACTTCTTAAATATTTTTTAACGCGCTTTAAAACCGAAAAAGATCTCTCACCTGATGCACTTGATATCGGTATAGTTAAAAATATTTTTAAAAGTATCTCTACATTTTAGGGAAAGTCGAGACCATTTCTTTTGCAACTCGATAAATTTCTATTGGAGTGTTCATTGTATCTTTGTTTTCTTTTAAAAATTGCAAAAACTGGTCCAATTCATTGTCAAAATTAAACGATTCACAATATCGTTTTTGTAAATATCCTTTAATTTTTGTACGGCTTTCTTCTTAATTTCAGGTAACATCTCGTCAAAAAATACAAAATGTGTTCTATAACATTTTTATATATTCCAGCTCTTTGAATAGTTCTGCACTTGTTCTATCACATATGACATAGAATGAGTTGACCAAGAAATTTTCCCTATTTTCAAATTCATGACCTTCTTTATAGTTTCACCGAAAATAATTTTTCTCTTTCGCTGCTTGCAAACTTGTCCAACTTCCTTTTCAAATGAGAGCCCTGATAAAGCAGTTGCTTCTTGTTCTACTTTTCCAAATTCATTCCTGAAATTTTGTATATAATTTTCTAAAGATTTCAGTAAATTAGTTCCTTTTAATAGCTCACACCCAACTGATTGTAATGCTTTGCTAGTAGCACTCAGCCTCTGGAGTATGGTGTCCCAAATCACGGTCATTAGGGAAGTTTCATACTTCCCCATCTGTTTCAAAAGAGAAGTTGCCTCCAGTATTGTGATCTTCTCCTCATTTGTATCACGGATTTCAGCCCGGGCCTCTTCTATGTGTGTATAACCAAGTCTAATAGCTCGTACGGCATCTGCTCTTGCTGACCATCGTGTATCTGAAACTTTTTTCACAGATATTGCATGTTTACTCATATCCAGATTTTTATTTAAAATTCGCCAGCGATGGGTTGACACACAAAAAAAATTGAATAATTTCTGTGCAAGCATAAAATATTTAATTGCATCGCTACAACTTTCTGCTGCTAAATTTCCTACTAAATTTAAAGAATGAATGGCTCAAGGAATATAAACTGCGCTTGAAACTGTGTTCTTTAATACGTGCCTGTAGACCTGAGTACCGCCCGGACATATTAGACGCATTATCAAATGATTGCCCTCTGCAATTTTTAATATCCAGTCAAAATTTAGCTAAAATTTATAAAGCATTAAAATTTCCCCCCCCAAACTCTCATAAAATTACATTTCATCTTTTTTCAAATTTTCTGTGATAGAAATATGAAATTTCTGATTTAATACACACATATTTTGTTTAATTCTTTTATTCTTTACAGAAATCATAGTTCTATTTCTAGAACAAAACGTAGCTTAGCTTCCGGATTACTTACAATCAAAATTATTAAAATATCTCAACCAAAAGTAAGCTTTCAAAAATTCTGAGGTTTTCTTTTAAAAAACTGTGGGATTTTTTGGAAAAACAATTATAATACTCTTGATTTTTGTAAAGTTTCCTTTTAAAGTTTCTAAATATAAGTTAATAAAACATTAACTAAATACAAATGTTTTTTACACATCCTAGTTTAGTATTATTACTATACTTGTTTGTTTTTTCAAAAATCTTAATACTTTGTGACTAAACAGAACAATAAATCATTTCCAAAATAATTTGAAATTTCTAAGATAACTCAAAACTGTTTGACAGACGCCACAATATCACAAAAGAAATCTACAATTTTTCAACTAAATTTATATCTTAATTACATTCAAAGTTCCCTTTTTCAAAATTAAACAATCTTACTACATATTGAATAACTTTTCGCATTTCTATTTTCTTTGAAACCACTCTTATCTACTTTATAAATTGTGTTTATCATATTTTTATTTCTGTAATACATTTTGCTACCATTTTAAATAGTTTTAAACTAGGAGCAATTACAAAACAGTACCTATATTTTTCAACATTTATTATTGTTCTGTAAAAATAAACATTTCATTAAATGCTTTTTATAAGAAATTTCTGCTGTAGTTTTGGTATTGTTGCCTTTTTAAAAGATTTTAAATGCAGTTATAAATGAATTTTGATTAACTTTATTAGAACTTTGATAAACTTAATTATTAATTTAAAGAAATTATGCATTTTTTAAAGTAATTATGCGATTTTTATGTATTTTTATAATTAGTTATACACATTTAATTATTAGATGGCATTGAATATATATATATATATATATATATCCTTTCAAATTGTCTGGACAAAAGATCTTAATCAAAAAAGTATCGCTAGCAAATCACTCTTATAATGGCAATAAATACAAAAAGAAAAAAATAATAATTTGTGCTTTTCAAATTTAGTTTTACAAAATAATGGATCTTTAAGCAGTTTTAAAGTATATTAGAAAAATTATGTGTTTATTTCACGTTACCTCAATAAAAAGAAAGAAAAGTGTATTTTTAAGTAAACTTAATATACTTTCTTTCTTCGAAAATTCTTTTAACAGTTTGAAGCAATTTTAATTAAATATTTAGAAATTATATATTGGCTCATATATTACTAAACAAAATTATCGTAATACGTTAGGATTACAAACAAAAAATCAACTCAAAAAATATAATAACGTTTTTATTTCAATTTCGATTTATTGTGTTAGGATTCTTTTAAGTATGGTAAATAATTATTGGATGTACTCAAAATCTCATTAATGTTTTGTATTTTAAATGAACTACTATCGCTTTTTATTACTGACTCAAGAAATTATTTTTATACGAGAGGCAAATAACATTTTTTCATTTGAATAACAATGCCAATCGAAAATGTTTTAAGATTCAAGCTACGAAAACACATTTAAATATGTTAATCATCATGAAAATATTCTAAGAAACTGATGACAGTTATTTATATTTATGTATCTAATACGAAAAATAAATAAAAATATAAAATAGTAATGAAACGCAAATGCGACAAAATATTTTTTTTCACTTTATTTTACGCAATGATTAAAATACCTGCGCATTAAATCTTAAAAATCAAAGAAGAATTTGAAAATGAAAATATAGTTACCTTTTTTTGTTGTTTAAACACGGTTCTCCGATTTGTCTGTATAAGCGCAGGAAACTAAAAGAAATTAGCTGGAAAGTCAAATTGACACAAAATTTCCTCAGTTTTCTTCGAAAAGGGGTCTTTTTATCAGGGTCATTCTATCCCATTCTTTTCATTCGTCCTTAAGGTAACAGAACACCTTCGAAGAAAATTTTTTGAATTAACCTGAATTTTGCCTGTTAATGCATATTTTATGACCTTATGGGTCTTTAAAATCAGAAAAACACCCAAGTAAAGTCTTATTAGTGCACATTTTTTCTGTGAAAGGGGGTATTTTATGAAAACATAAGCAAAAATAAGACTTTACGCAAAACATGATAACTGAAAATAAAATAAATATATTGACATTTTGTAAATTGAATAATATAGCATACAACCTTATCTAGGGAATAGACACTTATTTTGGTAATATAACAATTACGTGAGAAGCTATTGTGTTTCGAGCTTCTTAACGTTGAAATTTTCTTTAAAAGCTATTGTAATTTTCACTTTATTGCTGTATAAAAAAATTTCTACTCAACATAAAATCTTAAGAGAGGTCTATTCCCTGTATTAGTATTTAAAAAACATATATATAAAATTTTTATTTCATCCAAGCATAACTTTTTGAGATATTGTGTTTTGCGGTAAGAAAAAATGTAAAAAAAACTCATTTTGAGAAAACGACAAAAATAACATTAAACTAATCTGATTACAAGAAAAACACTTACTTTCTTATTAAAATGCACCAGATTTATAATTCTCTCCATCTTTAACTTCTAAAACAATATTTTTTTTCTTTTTAAGGGCTCTTAAAATTTTCCTATGTTTCTTTGTTTTGGGTTCTGCGTTATGAATCGATTCACGGATTCTGCATTTATCTAAATGTTTATATCCCCGTAAGGTAAACACCCCAGGATTTTCAATATTCATCTTATTAAAAACTTTGAGGCACCCATTTAATCCCTCATTGAAATGTATAACAGCATCATACGACCCAAATTTAATTGTTTTGAGCGAAACAAATACTTCTTTCGGAACTTTTTGCCAGACTATTCCGTTAAAACACTCATTTGCATTTTGCGTGCGTCCATGTAAGCACTTACTTAATATCTGTTTGTCGCATAGTTCTAAATATACTGGTTTAATTTTATTTAAAACATCATTTGATAAACAGCATATTTTGTGGTACATTTTGTTCCATTTGCCACCCTCCGCTGAAAATAACACCAGCTGTCTTTCCCTATTGGGCACTGACCATGCATCGGTTTCTTATCACTTGATGCACAGTGATATAACGCAGCAATTACATTTTGCTGCATGGCATTTAAGTTACCGACATTACTGCGTACAGCAATTCCGTAGTAATTTTGAAGTCGGTCGATAAAATTATCAGTTAATTTACCTTTATCAGACAGTCCTTTAGTTTTTGTTTTTAGCTTTCTTAGACGCGAGCCCACTCTCTTTTGTACATGGCCAATGCACTCAAACTTTGTCACACTGTTCATTCCATAAGTGTCTTTCACACTCATGAAAGCTTTTGAGTCACCATCCCATAATATTACGTGTATTGAAGTCTGCGGTTTTTTTCTGAACGAAGAAATATTCGTGAAGCCCCCACAATTTCCATTTTTGACGAAGATCCCGTGAAGTTACACTGACATATGTGGTCGGCTTTTGACGACTCATATTCAGAGTTTCTTGGCATAGTCTGAAGTCTCTTACATGTAGGACAGTAGGACGACATAACTTCTACGTCTAACACCTTACCAGTATCAACTGATATTGCAGCAACACAACCATTCATAGACGTATAGCCTCTACGCTGCCATGTGCCATCCACAGATATGCCACATTTTACAAAATCAGATGAAAAATTTTGTTTTATATCCCAATTTCAGTAGCAGCTTTTTTCATGGATTCCTCAGCTACTTCTGAACCACTTTTAAAAGCTTTGCTTCCTGATTTTTGAAAGCAGTTTTTGTCAGTCGAGGCAAATTTAATGTTGAGCATAATTTAAATGCACCAGCAAAACCCTTGCCTATCTGCCGCATACCATATACTAGCCTGGTATTTATGACTGGTGCATTTACAACTTTTTTTGATGAAGCAAATGCAAAGAAAAAGTCACAGCATTTACATTTTAGTGTAAAATGAGAGCATAATCCATACATGGAATCCTCAAAAAGCTCTACTTTTTCAGCAAAACATTTTGGGCAGCAAAGTTGAGAAAATGCATCCACAATAAGCTCAAGATCAATGATTCTGTTACCAAACAGAGGACCAGGCATTTCTTCTGCAGTTGACATACTCTCATTTCCCAATTTTGAAGAGCTAGCAGTGCATTCAGGAACAGGTGTTGAATTGCTGTTATTTTCGGAAATTTTTGTGTATTTATTTCCAAAAAATTGTCTCTTACGCTTTCTAGCAATACTTTTAACCATTTTCAAGCAAAAATAAAACAGAATAGAATTATTAAATAACTTTTTACGCTGTCGATTCTTTCAGTATGAAAATCAAACATATATGTAAACAAAGTCACTAAACAACAAATTTGATGCCAGATTTCATACATAAAAAAGGAAAAATGTTTTTCCAAATATATTTATATTTATTCTCAAATATTCTATTTTAATTTCTGACTAAATATTTGTATATTAATTTTCATATTTCATGTCATATACCATGAAAGAGAAACGTAAACAAACAATTTGGGCCACTTCCGGTTAGCAGAAAGGCATTTCCGGTCAGAGAAATTCATGATCAAGTAATATTAAAAAAGCTGTAACTTGGCTTCTAATTAAGCTAGAAACAAAATTTTTACAGATTTAGAAAGATAAAAGATTGAATTTTAATATTTGATCAAAAACGAAAAATCGATATTTTGACCGAAAATTGAGTTTTAAAGTTGTTCTGTCTGTCACCTTAAGCCTATCATAAATCTTGGTCATGCTTTTCCCGATCCTGCTTTTGTCCAATGTGCCGAAATTCTTCTTTAACGAACCCCTCTCCCTTCCCCCAGAGGTCCAACATTGAGAACTCATTGATACTCCTTAAAATTAATAATTAACTACAGACTTGGAGGGTGACGGAAGACTTCTGGCGCTTATGGTCTTATCTTTTCACGGAACGGGTAGCAGTTATCGAGCCCTTGCTCACCATAATTGCACATCCAGTCTTTCGGTTGTTACAGAAATAAGAGAACCGGTATAAATAAAATATAACATTCTCTTTCACACTGCACCATTTCTGAAAAAAATTCCGACTAAGAGCCAAGCCTTCCTGTAGCTTCTTAGTGCGACGTTTATTACAGTCAATCAATCAATAGACGAAGGGGTTATTGACATTTACAGGCAAATAACATTCTGAATGGATATTTTCCATCCTAAGTGTTATCTGTATTTCACTTCAAACGATCTTTCTGTCAATCCGCTTTGAATGAGAAGTTTTTCATACATTCAAAGATCACACCACTCCTTGTCTTCTCATTATTTTGAGTAATTTTACCAGCTTTTAAACTTTTCTTATTGCGTTTCCTGAGATTCAGAATTCACACGGAAAACTTATATCGTTTTAAGCTAGTGACATACTATTTTATAAACGTAAAATAGCTGGTAAAATGTTATCAATAGTAAAAGACCATTGATAATATTTTACGACTTTTTGCTTACACCCTGTAGCTAGGAGCTTTTATTTTCGATGACGTAATACGCCAGATGATATGTGTAAATTATATCAATGTAATGTGTATTTTTTATGTCAGAAAGTATTTTGCTTTACTTTATGTCAGTAAACTAATTTTTTTAAATTTTCTATTTTCCATATGCTTGCGCCCCTCTCGTATGGTTATCACGCCCCCCCCCTCGGAAGCAGGTGCGCCTCACAGTTAGAGAAACGCTGCTCTACAGTTTTTTTCGAAAAAATTACTTTCATCTATTTCACTATTTGATTCATTCATCAATTTAGAGAAATTTCAATCTCACTTAAATATTTCGCTATTCCTGTCATGCTGACTGAAATAAAACTCATGCTAAATTTACAAAATACTTCAATCCAGTGCCGTATTACTCGTTAGGAGGAGTAGGTAATTGCCTATGGGCCACGTGCTTTTTAGGGGCCCACAAAAGCGTGTTCTGTTTTCTATTAGAGCTCCATAAACAGCCTAAGGGGCCCCGAGAACTCGACTGCCAAGGGGCATCCATGTCGTTTAATCCGACACTACTTCGATCTCTTTCCCCACATTCTCAAAATATAAACACAAATATCCAGATAACAATAAACCACAAACCTTCAAATACTAAATTATTTCGAAAGAACTAAACATTGGTAGTTGTTTATAGTCTTAGATCTGGGATCATTATTTTAATATAAGAATTCTAGGATCAACTTTTTAAAAACTTGGAACCGAAAACATATATTATAGACCAAAGTTCAGGAAAACATTTAAAAAAAATAAACGGATTTCAACCGCAATTACATGCAATATATGAGGACAACACTAATTGTTATACGATTCAAATCGTGGGTAATCATTGGGTTTGCAATATCAGTACAAGATTTTTTTTGTTGCACGTTGAACTTATAACTGAAGTCTATCAGTTTGGGGCCCCTGGCGGCCGCCAGGTCCACCAGCCGCTTAATCCGCCTCTGGATGCAGGGCCAGAAAGACTTCACGGTAGGATCCCTCGTCCTAATCAAGAATCCAGCCTCTTTCAGCACCAGGTGGACTCCCGGACGGATTGTGGCCACACATCCTGGAGCTGACGGAATATGCCGTGTCGTCACTATCCAGACCTCAAGTGGAGTCATGACAAGACCAGTCTCTCAAGTTGCAGTCTTGCCCCTACCACCATCGACTACATCTTCCCACCCCCGGAGGATGTTAAGAACAGTTGACTCCTTTCGCCGTCCAGAGATGGCGCCACGAACTGAACCTTTTTTTTATTCTGGTAGCAGGTGTGATTCGGCGGGAAAATGACTTTCTCTTCGGATTTCGGTTGTAATGGTCGCTGTTCTTGTGATTATGTGTTGTGAAATCTTTTTTTTTCTTTTTCTCCATGTAACGGAGAAAATATATACATGATGAATCATATAAATGTGAGTGTGTGTGTGAAGAAAATATATACATGAAAAGTCTATTTGTCACCTTATTTGTGTTACTCAATAATCGTAATTTATATTTACTTCATCCAGCTTTAAAAGAAATACTTCCACACTGTGTATACGCCCAGCATGAAAAATGGCGGTAAGTTAAATCCGTTCGTTATACAATTCATGATTGCATTCTACATCAAATTCAATTTCTAAAGTCTCTTTCTCATTCATAACACATTGGTTTAGAAAGCCAATTTGTCTTCAAATAGCAATAAAATTTTTGAAATCAAATGGATCCTTAAAAAAAAAACCTGAGATACTTCAGTTGAGAGCTAAATTTTTTCTAAAAAGAACCTTGAAATGATAAGAAAATTGAGAAATTGTTTTTAAAAATATAAAGTTTTTAATTAACTTGAACAAGCAATGCAGACTTAAAAAGCGTTTATTCATCATATTCGTAGTTTAAACAAATGTTTTTTTTTTTTTTTGCCTTTCTGAATTTTTTTTACACAAATATCCTCAAAGTCCTCGAATGACTATCTTCAATCTTACGAAAATAAATTGAGTGCCAGAATTTTCAGTTCATGAAACAAAACACATGTTTTTCTCATAATTTTTGCAACTAAATAGGTAAATATATAAAGTAATTTATATTTGGGGAATTGAGATTTTCAAGAAGGATTTCATGGTTACGGGTTTGATGAAGCTATCGAAATAATTATTCTTGTGAAAAATTATTACTCGTCTATGGGAATGAAGCTGGAATGAAGTCTATGGCATTGTTCAGATTCTCAACTAAAGAATTTGACATAATTGGTACATAATGCGGAAAGGGTTTATCATTGGATTACCCTCAGTGTCTGAAGCCCACAGTAAAGTACCCGACAAAAGTGATGGTATGGGGTTGCATGTCTTCTCATGGTGTTGGAAGACTTCACATCGTTAGCGGAACAGTGAAAGCCATGGATTACATTGAAATACTACAAAATAAATTGCTACCAACTGCGAGAGATCTTTTGGGGAATCAGTCATGGATTTTTCAGGACGATAACGCCCCTTATCATCGTGCAAAGGTAGTCCAGAAATGGTTGAAAGACCATACTGTGAATAGAATGAACTGACCAGGACAGTCTCCCGACCTTAATCCGATAGAGAACTTATGGTTTAAAATTGGTTATGAAATTTCAAAGAAAAAACCTTCAAACAAACGTGAATTATTTGAAGCTTTAATTTTTCCTTCAACCATATTGTCACGAAAGATCTTCTTTTGCAATTGGTGCATTCCATGCCAAAAAGATGTTGAGCCGTAATTAAAGCAAACGGCTGACCCATAAAATATTGATTTTCTAACATGTGACAACAATGTAATTTTCAAAATGCTTATTAAATATACCGTATTTGTCAATTTTCGTGTTATTTTTCTTTGCATATTATGTTATTCTATATTGTTTTATACTGCACATATTTCACATTATTGTGTTCAGGCAGCTTTACTACAAAAAATATTTTAGTCATTATGAAACTAGTAGTAGAATTGAAATCAGCATAAAAAAATACATTAAAATCAATAACAATATTTAAGATAGTGTGATAATTTCACAACGAAAAATGAAATAAAACACAAAAATTACGTTAAAAACTGAGTGTGTTCAGGGCTTTTTACCACTACTGTATACCTTATGATGTTGGATAGAGCACTAAATCTGAATTCATAACTTGTGATAAAACCTACTTACCGGTTTTTAAGCTCATGGAAAGAGGAAAATATGAACCCTTGAAGATAACCCGAAGAACATGAAATGAAAAACGATAGAGTTTCGACTTGCTTCCTTTTCAACAGGTACAGAACTTGTAAATTGGTTAAGGTACCGAAGATAGTTATGGAATGCTGACACACCGCAAAGTGTCCTTCAGAATATCTCCAAGAAATTAATGCTAAAGTAAAAAGCAAAGGAACCTTAAATAACTCCCCTCTGTTCCTGTTAAAACCTGGGACTGACTGTTCTTCCTTGAAAGCAGGTCTTTTTTTTTCTGGTAACAGTTTATAATTTAACCGGAGCCAAGTTGTCCGTACTGCCAGGTTTTCGAGTTCCGAGTTTTCTGGACTGTATACGCAATCCTTTATCATGCTAATGAAAAAAAAAACGAATATATTCCCATTTTTATAATTTCATGTATATCCTTGTGGGTATTTCGAAAATACGAAAAAGGAGTTCTGAATGTTTATTATAAGAGGAAAAAAATTAAAAAAAATACATGAATTGCACACTGGAAGTAGAAATAGCTGTTAGGAACATAGAATCAATCCTCCAAGAGCAATTAATGAAAAAGTCACAGTATTCAACTACCTTTTTTAAGATATACATAATCAGTCCAATACCCCATAACGGTTAATGTATAAAAGATAGTTATTGCGTGCTGAGAGAGACATCACAAAGTGTTGTCTGGAATTTCTGGAAGAAATTAATCATAGAAGTCTTATGATTCATTTTGTAATAATGAATCCATCTCCCTGTGTAGTCAAAATTTATTGATGAATACTTAAAAAAAAATCATATCAAGGTGCTATATCAGTGCTACTATTCGTATATGTTACTGTTGTTTATTCTTCAACCTAAAAAACCTCTATAGGCGTCATTTTCAATTATAAGAAATGCTTGAATAGGCAATAAAAAAACTTTTATTTCATTGTTTCTAAGAAGTTAATGACTTAATGTATTTAACCTCTGTAAAATTCATCAATATGATTTGGGCAAAAAATATCTACTAAGACCGCTGTCCTATACAAAAAATTCTAAGTGAAAAAATAGCTTTAACCAAAAAAAAAAAAAAAGATTGCCCAGAAAAAGGTCAAATTACATAGAAATCGTATTATCAGATAAATATGACAGTCTCACAACAGTTGCTAAATTCTCAACAATTTGATTATTTTACACAATTGTCTCTTGTATTCTTAAATACACTTATAAATTAGTACAATACATCAATTGTATGATAAAATATTGTTTACTTATTGAACGAGATTTTCTAAAAGTAATTTAAGAAACTCAATTTATTAGAGATGAGATTATTCAACATGAATTATAAGATAAATTTATCATTGTTACTGTATCTGCTTTGTAAACTAATTTCTTTGTTTTTTAAAGCTGGCATTTCATAAGTGGTCAAGTATAATTTATCACAAATTAAAACAATTGTCATTTAGTGAAAACCGTGCAAGTTGAAATAAGTAAATGCATAAATAATTAAGATTTTTATCAAAAATATTTATAAAAAAAGAGAAAAATTACTCACTCAATAATGTGAATTTATCCAAAAGTCACTTCTATTTATTTAACCAAACATTTAAATCTGAAGCTTAACTGTTAGTAGAAATGTTGACGGTAAAAAACAACACTACTGCGCGTCCACAACAATATGAATACTAATCAGCATTTAACTGATTCAAATATCGAACTTTTTGATAAAATTTTTAAGCGCAAATCTAACCCGATAAAGATACAAAAAAAAAAAAAAAAAAAAAATTCATTTCCTCTTGAAAAGGATGGCGCTAATTTTTCAAACGATAAGGAACAGCACTGTCCTTGGAATTTGCTCTAGATTGTGGAGTTAAAAAACCGATACTTAACATTGTACTCAGTAAAAGAAGCAAATGAATTTTATATTCATTTTCTTTATTTCAATTATATCCCTATATGTTGGGGAGACCGGGGCAAGATACGACGTTAACAGTTCTTTGTTGTTCATTAATTTATTTTTAAGGGTAGTAAAATCAATTTTACATGAACTGTTAGAGTAGTCCTTTGTAGTAATAAAATATAATTACCATTTAATTTTTCCAATGAAAGAAGTCAAGAATTATTTTAATTTTTCATAACCTTAACAAATCGTCATCTGGCCCCAATACTGGGGCAAGATGGCGACACTGAAAAAGATTGAGCATATTTATCTTTTGAATGTGTTACATGGTTTAATAAATGATAACTGTGTTTTTACATCTTACAAAATATCAAACAAAGGGTAATGCATTGTAACGTAATGTTGAAGTGTTTAGTTGTGTACCTAACAATAGTCATTAATAAAAATGACATTTTATTAATTGGAACATTAATCATGCCAACACTCTTGGCATTTATAGCACTGGATCCATTCTTCTGTTGGAGGGTTCCTCTTCACAAGCAGGACATCTTATAACACCGTCCTTTGAAGTTGATACAACTGGAATGTTTGGCCTGGATTTTATAGATTTAGGCCTACAGGAACAGTTTGAGTTTTTTTACTCCCATTTTTAGTTTCACGAGCTTTTTCTCTGTTTTTTAAAAAAAAAAAACTTCCTGTTCTTCTTTCTGCTTTTCCCTTTGTTCTAACATTTCTTTAGTGGGTGTGCTTGTAAGAATGCTAGAGCTCAATTTTTTGCTTTTTCTTTTTTCCCCTCACATTATGTTGTTTTAGGCAATGGTTTGAAATAAAAAACACTAACAGACTTCTTTGGTGCATCGGAATCAGCATTTGTCATAAGTTCTGGTTTTTCTGGAGGGTTTATCTGTTGGTTTTCTATTACTGGGGTCTGAGGATTAGCACTGTTATTCTCAGTTTCATCGCCAACAGCAGCATGGTTAGTAATTTTTACCGCAGCATAGTCATGTTCGCTAAACACAAGAGGATTATGAGGCTCAATCCCATATTCTTTAGGCCACGGTGGCCGAGTGGTCTAGGCATCGGATCATGGCTAGCATGTCATGAGTTCGATCCTAGTACCACTAAAGATCCGCCGTGTAGGGGAGCGATGCACGTTAAATCTGTCGAGAGCTCAAACGTCCTCCGTTGATGTGGTGTGGGTTAGGAGAAGGGTGTGCTAGCTCAGGTGTCGTCCGCGTCATTTGACCATGGTTCAAAATTACGCGGACCGTCGCCAAAAGCC
>BMAO01019873.1:0-29329 GCA_019973975.1 Trichonephila clavata | reverse complement strand
AGTTAAAGTAATACGTTTTACAAGGAACTCAAAGCTGTAACCATCAGCTGCCCTACGAAAGGCCTCAACTGGACAATTGATACACCAAAAACCAATCAAAAGAGTAAATTATAGTCAAGGACGATAAATAACACTACCTCTAGGCAAATATAACCGATTTGAGGGGGTTCAAGACATCACTGATAATCATATACCGACTCAGACAAGAAGAAAAAAAATACTTGTTCCATTTATATATAATTCGAACAGTATAATACATCTGAAAACTTTAATGATAATGAGAAATACTTGAATTATTGCTGAAAATACTTAATTAATAGCTTCGTTGATCATTAATAAAATTTCATAAAATTATGATCTCTCTCTTTTCTAAAACTTATTAGACTGCTCTAAAACCAGTACATCCATAAGTACTTTATACACTTATACATAATTAAAAATATGCATTCGATCGACTAACTTCTTTTTAAAAGTTTTTCATGACAGACATCAATTTCCAAAGTTCTTTTATAAACCGCTTTAATTATATCAGATCACACGCAACCGGTGTCCAATGCATTTCAACTCAACGCCTCTCCGATATGTCTGCATAAACTATGCTTTCAAAAGATATCTCAAAGTTTGCCAGAGGGCAGTACCACCCATTTTAAGAATCCATGATTTATTTAAAGTAATGTATTTCCTCCCCCCTTATATGAAGTCCGTTTCAAAATTGATTTCAGATAGTGTCATCGCTTCCGTGCGATAAGTAATCATTCATTCACTTTAAATAAGAATTTCTTCAGCAAATTAATCTTGGGTTCAATTACGTTCGTTGTTTCTATTCCTATCTTAAAATATTTTTAACTTATTTCATTCTTTTTTTGTTAATCTTTTCAATTACCTTCTGATATCAACAATTTTAACGAATGACTTTCCCTTAACGAACTATCAAATAAAATTTCTGACTAAATAACCTTAATAAATACAAATTTGGGAATTAAACCGTTTAATGTGAGGAATTTGTTTTTCCTTCATAATTTGAGATGCATACAAGGTATATATTTAAACAGTTTCTTTTGATATTATGCTTTTTTAGCGAATTAAAGTTAACAATTTTAAATTTTTGTCAATAAAATTCTCTTTGAGAATTTTTTTTCACACAAATATCCAGGACAGAAGAGAACGTGTGAAATATCATGGATAAAATGTTGAGCATTGAAATTAATTTTCATAATCTTAATATTTTGTACTATAGAAAAATAATACTGTTATGAATTCACTATTACTTTAATGTAACGTTTTAGTAAAAAAATTTTAGATTTTTTTTTAAATGACTAAGACGATTATTAACATTCTTAGAATATTTTCTTTTTGTGTTCCTTCAGTTTTTTGTGGGAAAGTTTTCAATATAAATTTCCGTAAAAAAGTAATGTCCATGGCAGTGTAAACAGAGCTCTTCATGGAACAAGAACACAGTCAAACAAGCAACAATTTTCCAAGAAGTTTGCTTTCTCCTATAGGCGTTGTGATATCTTGCATTTTGAATAATTGATTTATCACAGACACAAGTCCTGAACTAGAATTGAAAACACATTATATATAAAAAAATTACTCAAAACCAAGTTTTCAAATAATGTTTAAGTGTCATCCACTACAAGTTTTAAAAAGATTAATTTGAACTTCATTGGATGAATAAAAAGTATTTTATTAAAATTGAAAATCTGAACAAGATATACATATATATAGAGAGAGAGAGAGAAAGAGGGAGCGCTTTATAATAATAGGAATTGAAAAAAGGCAACACTTTTACAATGAAACTTTATTTTTTCATTTAAACATGGATATATAATACTATCCTCAATAAATACGCACACAATACATATCAGAGGTTATTAACATGTAATAGAAATGGAAGTTAAAGAAATGTAAAAATGCTCTTTAATGTCTAAGTTATAAAAATGGATTCCAGCTGACTAAAGTATACAAATTCAACTGAAAAAGAAAAAGTAGATAAAGAAAAAAGGAAATACTTTTATCGCTAAATGATCCAACAAAAAAGTTGGAGAGAGAAAAAAATATCGTTTATCCAATATATTATTAAACATTTTTAAGTAATAATAATAATAATGGTACACTTTTCTTCAGAATGACATTGAAATAAAAATTATCTCTTGCTATTATTTCAACAAATGTATGAAAAGTTTGTTTCATTCAATGGGATCATGATGGCTTACTTTTTATTTTACTATTTCAAGTTTTTACTATGTAACTGTTAAAGATTTATACTAATGGAAAGTAGTTTTATATCCTCTTGTCTGAACATTCTCGTCGTTATTTTTTATTAAAGTTGTACGTAATTGACTTGAAGTTTAAATTGCAGACATCCCTACTGTTGGTCAAAATAATTAAATGGACTGTAAATTTTAAAAAAATTTATAAGCAAACGAATCCAACCATATGGGATCTCTATACTTTTCGTACAAAAAGGTTGAAACAGTTGGCTGGGAGCTAAATCTATACAAAGGAATTCTCACCAACACCTACTATAAAGGTAATGATAAGGAATTTATCATCAATAATATTTTCATAGCGGAAGTTTATCTTTACAAATTTCTTACATAAAATAAAAGATATCATTTTTTAAAGAGGCGCTTTTTTGGATCTTACAAAATTTACTTATTAAATGTAATATTAATGTATAGTAAAAACTACGAAATAAACTCAAAAACAGCAAAAATTAAATAAAACGTAAAAATATTTTTTAGAAATAACCTTCATATAAAAAAGATAAGGATAGAAAAAAAATGCCTTCTATAATAATATTTTGTTTTAGGTGGTTTAATACTTTCATTGTAATCTTTAAATGTTCAAGATACAAAAAAAAGTATACTTCAAGAAAAATTTAATGCTTAACCACCATGTAAAAAATGGGTAGCGTAAAAAACGTAATTACGTTCAAATAAATTCATATGTTAAAGAAGTATTGTTATTCAAGTAACCCTTCTAAAAGGGAAAAAAAGCAAGAATTAACTCGTAACTTTATAACGTTTTCTAAAGCGCATAAAGAGTTACAAACTCTTGAGTTTTTACCTAAACTATGTTTGGAATAAAAGTACTTTTATAAAATTACTATTCTCTGTATAATTTGATAAGCGAAATTATAATTTTTAATAACTTAAAAATTATAATTTACATTTTACATTTATAACTTACATTTTACTAAAAATCTCGTATTAATTTATAAATAATTCTAATTATTGTTTTGAGCAATGATTATTTCCACTTTCATACGTTTCTTCTTTTTCATAATATTTCGAAACTTTTTAATGGCATTCATTAGCAATGCTTGCAAGTGGTTTTCCTGTTCCTGAAGGTTTGTCAGAAAATGAACCGTGTATAATATTTCGTTTCTCAAACAGAATTCTTTGGGATGAAAAATTTGCATTTTCACTAAATTATGTTTACAGGAAAGGTTATGTCAGTTATTCATAAATGTTTTGTATGAAATTTCAATTAAATTATTTATTATTATTTTCTATTAGATTTGTTTTTATGTTTTTAAACTCGATTAATGTCATTTTCCTTCAAGTTTAATGAAATCCCGGTATCACATAAAATTCATCAGTTACAACTTTTCTTAATGTTCCCCAATGACTTTATATGTTCTACATCAAATACTACTTTATTTTTCCTGCATATTTCTTGTAAATTCATTTCTTTTTCAAATTCTTAAATCAACAATCGAAAAATATATCAAAAAGTGAAAGGCACTATACGTAAACCACAAGCCGAGATTAAACTCAATCTTTCAAAATCTGGCCAGAAAATGTATCCAGGTCCTATCCAGGCTATTAAGTAGATCTTCCAGGAAAGTACTAAAGTCCACAACCTTCAATTTTGGAACTACAAGTTACACATTGACCGTTTTTAGAGCAGAAAGCTTCCACAAGGAGGAAAATAAATTACCCTGTCTTAAAAAGAATTAAAGCTATTGACAAATGACGATTGCCTCTTTCTTTATACCGGAAACTCTTTTTAACAGGGTTTTTTCTACCTTCTTTGTTATCTTTTATTTATCTATCTCAGAAATTGGTTAGACTTACACCAAGCAGTAAGAAAGAAAGTTTTATTTGCCAACAGAGGTAAGACGAAAGATAAAGGTTGGCAATAATCGAAACTGTCCGAATAGTGTTTCCCTTTGTGTCCCTATTCTTGTAGTAATTTATAGCTAAGAAATAAATCTATCTTACTGTTAATGAATAGAGAATAACAAATAAAATACACAGATATTTTTTGAAAAATGTGAATTGATCTGAAGAAACTATATAATATTTGTTTGTCGGCACAATGCATATGGATATGGCGAGTGAGTGTTTATTTTTGTCCCGCTATAAAACAATACGAGAACAAAAAAGCGACAAACTTCGAATATTTGAAACACGGTCACAGGATGAGGATAACACCTCAGCTTTAACCCCTCTCCTAACTAACACACTACGCCAATGAGAGAACTTTGTTCCTCAACAGATTCAGCGTGCATCGGCCCCTTTTACACGACGAGTCTTCAGCGGCACTAGGACTCGAACTCATGACACGTTAGGTGTGAGTCTCTGACCATGACCAATATGCTATCGCGATCTCAGGGAATGGTTACGGAAAAGATGTTAAGTCTCAAAAACGTTTAAAAAAGGTATAGTAGTGCTAAGAACTTTTGCAGAATTTACTCATTCAGAACAAAATACGGAAACACAACTGCGCAGGTGAGGATTAAGAGGGTTATGAAATAAAAGGGAAGTTTACTTAATATGTTTCGTCGAAAGGAAGCTAACTTGATTTTGAAATATTCTCGGCGTAGCTTGTGACACGAGGCAGTTTTGTTTATCTGAGTTATTTTCACTCTCCATCCCTACAAAAGCCACAAAAAAATATCTCATATTTCATCAGTTCGCTTTGAAATTCGATGGCGAATACATCGCAGAATGAGTAAAAATCAGTGAGTTTGGCATGCGGTTTTTTTCCCCCTACTTTAAAAGAAAATTATTTCTAGCACAATGCCCCAAAGACTTCAGTGGGAAAGCAAAAACAGAGATATTTCGCTTAAAATGAAGTTAGCGCTTCTTAACGTTGATCAAAAACAGAAGACGAAAACGGAAATCAGTCAGGATTTTAGTATTGCAAAATTTCAATGATTTTTACTCAAAAAAGTTTAATTTTGTAGAAAGTGTGTGTCTTTTTTTTTTTTTTTTTTTTTTTTTTTTTTTTTTTTTTTTTTTTTTGCTATGCCCTTTATATCCGAACACGTTCAAAGTATGTTTTTTTTAAAAAGTATGCAAAAAAATTATAAATACTTTTTAGGAATCAATACTAATAAATAATAATATTTAATTTACAATTTTTTAAAAAACTATCTATATTTTACAAAAGTCTTCATTATAATTTGTATTAAAATTTAAAAATTTTAGAGCGGATTGAGTAAATAGTATAGGAAATGTGACATTCTTAATGAGACCATTATTTAAAAATAACAGGCCGTGACTTAAAAATATTCATACAATAAGAATTATTTTAGCACATTCTCTAGATAATAATATAAATATCAGGTTCACAAGAAGTTTTATAGAAATACATTTACATTTTGAATTATCAGATTCGCCATGATAGATTTTGAAAAATTTAAATATCCACTTCTGGTATAATAAAAGGCCCACTTCCTGTTTTTCTAATTTTTATAAATTGTTTGTAACTTGGCCTGTAGGTAACGTAGAAACAAAACAAATATGTTTTTAAAAGCCACAAGATATCTCTATTCAATAAAATTAAAATATTTTAAGAAAAATGCTTTGACCAAATTTGGTCATTTCAATGGGTTCGGATATCTTAACACGAATTTCTTTTAACGCGAAAAAATATTTTATTCCCCTCAATTTTGCATTAAAGGAGTTTTACTGCATTTGAATCTATCGATGTTTTAATTTTACAACTAACGGATCACATATACATAAAATTAAATTGTCGTAAATTAAATATTTTCCATTGCATGTTTAAAAATCAGAATAAATAAATAAATATCACTGTCAATAACGGAAGACAAAAAAAATATAATTAAATTATATTGGTTCACAAACAACCATAAATACAGAAACTAAATGATAAAAGTTTCTCTCATTGAAAAATCGTAGAATATTCTACTGGAACAATTGTTTGATTCGGGTTAATTGAGAAGTGATATTTTTAATTTTTTTCTTATTTTGTTGAGGAGAATTTCGATAAAATTTGTATTAAAGAAATTTCGAAAGTAGATTTGGAGAATATTTTTCATCTATAATTTTAACCATGAATTTTCGATAAATTTTCTTATAAATTTAACTCGTTTAAAGAGTTCTTTCAAGCATTATTCTTATATTCACAACAATAATAGAATTTTTTCGTAAATCTTACATTTCAAAAGTTTCTTAAACATAATTTTCAATTTCCTTATTAAATTTTTTTTAAAGTTTAAAACAAAATCTCTTTCGAATGAGTATGTTTTTCAATTAATTAGAAAACATTCATCATCATTTAATTTGTTTTTGCAATTATAGTTAATTAAATACAGTATATTCCACGCACATTTAGTGTTTCAGTTACACATAAACACTTAGCAGAAATGCAATCACTAAATAAGAACGGCAAAACACACAGTGTCCTGTAAGGACATCTAAACTCTATGCATGCAAAAATAGCATTGATATCTGTCGAAAATATAAAATTTAATCAGAAAAACAAAAGATAAATTTCGTTATTACTACAACACGTAGCCTCCCCCCTCCCTCCATGATAAAATAAAAACCACCTTTACGCGTGTTATCCAAAAAAATATAATCATAACATAATTTTTTTAATTGAAACTATTTGTTATATCTACTCACGTCATAGAGTTTTCAATATTTGTTTTTAAGTCGAAAGAAAAATATATCGAAATAAATTTATTCAAACTTAACCCATACTTAACATCTTTCCATTAAGAACTTTCAAAGAATTTCTGTTTTTTTAAACTCATAACAGCTTATAATCTTTATTTTTTGCACGAATACCTTTTAAAAATCAACACTTTTACACATATTCAGTAAAGTATATATTTGGGTTTAATTATTCGTTGTGTGAAAAAAATAAGGCTACATTTTGAATTTTTGCAAAGGAAAAGATCTCCTTTTTACCAAGCACTTACGCTTATTTTTAAGCATACCATGATAGTATGAACAGAATAGAAGTAAAATTCGTTTACTTTAAGCATTTTGAGAATTTTTTTTTCCATTTCAGAGAAAACTTATAAAAAAAACTTATTTTTTGTTAAGAGATTTATTTACAAGCAAACAAGATACGAGAGATTCTCAGTTTAAAACTATACTTAAAAACAGAACATAAAAAATTAGCATACCGTTTAAAGATAAGTTTTAAAAATTATGGTACACTGAAGAATATGTAATTAAAAATTATTAAAAAAAAAACTAAAGCAATAAATTCGTGCAAAATATAAATTACTTTGTAAAAAGTATTTCTCTGTAGGGAGGTTTTCTTACCTAACTAATTCTGAAAATCAGGAAGTCAACCGATAAAGTATTTTATAAAAAATTAATTTTTTCTTCTCTCCGAAATGCAGTTTTTTTTATATCCTATTCTTAAACTAGTTCCTTTTTAATATAGTTCCTCTCTGTGTATATTGAAATTAAACGAGCAGATTATGTTGATGTAAAGTTTTCTTTGTAAATACACCCAAATCTTTTTTGTACTCGGTCTTATTTCTCACGATTTTGAAATAACACGGTACACGAATTTAAGGATTTTTTTTCACTTAAATTTTTTGTTCTAACACGAATTTTAAAAAAAAATATGGGCATTCGTGCATTTTGGATGAGGATGATTTGATCAAATTTATGACAGTTTATAAAAATGACAAAGCCGAAGGTGAAACTCAGCTTCTAACATCTGATTTAATTAGCGAGGGTTCAAAATCAGCTTCAAGAATAAAACAACATTTTCTTGCTTATGATCCTGATATAGATCATGCATAATAATTTCATTCTAATCATAAGTTTTTGTAAGGGTACCAAAATTTATATAAACAACTTGAGAAGCCAAAAAACAGCCGCTAATAACAGATTTTGTAACAACAAAAAATAACAGCTGAGGTCGTTATTAAACGCACTAAAATTCTTCAATTGAATCAAAACCGACAGCTGTGCTAGACATAATCTAACATGTTGAAATACGTATAAGAATGATCAAATAAAATGCAATATTCTTGCGTCTTTTTAGTCATTTCCAAATGTTGCTATAAATGTAATGAATTAACATATATGAAAACAGTTAAATGAATTCCAAAAAAAAAATTGAAAGGAAAAATTTATGTATATAATAAAAATTTATTTTTTTATAATTCCTTTATATATAATAAAAAACATTATATCATTAGTATTTTAAAGGAAAAACCACAATATTAAATAAATAATATTGAATTTTTCATTAAAATAAAAATTTATTTAATATGGTACACAATAATGTTTTTGATCATAAATTCAATTAATATTTATAGAAGTAGGTTGTAGTTGTCATATATATAAAAAAATAAAAAGACATGGGAATTTATATGGATAAAAACAATTAATTGTAATGCGAATACACTCACGTATTATTTTATTTTGTTTTCTCATACATAAGCTAAGGGCATTAAAATATTATCGAAATAAAATTAACCGTCACTAATTTAGTAAATTTATATACTTTTTAAACAAAATTTTACAATTTTTCTCATTTTCTTACAAATAAACTTAAAAGAAACTCAAATGCGGGCAGTTTCATTTTTTTCTAATATTCCATAATTTCAATATTTCAATTGAAAACTCTATCTTACCTTTTATTCTTTCTCATTATTATTTCTGATACTTATCGGAATTTGTTTTCTTCTTTTTCTTTTTTCATCTTGCACGACGAATTTCCATAAGTAATCTTTAATTTACACAAATTTTGTAAGCGTAAGCAAATTCTGAGCCTTCACAACTCTTTAGAAAAATTCATATTGATTTCGGTTTTTTTTAGAAGCAATTGCACCACGACAGGTTATTATATGCATCTCTGTTCTGATAAACGAAATATCTTTCGTTTATTAGAAGGTCTCATAATATATTTAGATCATTAAGGTATCCGACTACTTGCGACAACTTTATTTTAAAAAGATGGAAATACGGAGGTTTTTTTGGGGGATTTTAGATTTGTTTAGTACATTTTAAGAAAAATATGCTAAAACTAAAAAGAGAAAAATAAATTATTATTACTAAAATGGGAAAAAATTGGTAAATATTTACAAAAAAATAACACAAACAGTTCCCATTCTCTACTAAAATTTTATGAACAAATTTTCAATTCTGATGTGTAGCAATGTTTTTTTAAATAACCTACAAGATAAGAGATACTTTAATTTTTACATAAACTACAGCACTTTATCTTAGTTATTATTTGAAATTGCTTAGAAAAACAGTGATTATATTCACATAAGGAATTGTAAATTTTGTAATAAAATAGTGATTGATAAATCTGAAGGTTAAAACACTTATATGAAACACTATTATACAGAACATACACAAAAACTTTCAGTCAACTATTTTCAAAAACTTTTTGAGAAATCACTGTCCCTGTTTGAGCATCTTAAAAAAAAACACATTTCGAGTAAAACGCGTTTTAAAGTATGGCATCTTGCTTAAAGTAATGGCTACTAAAACACTACCCACTTTTACTAAAACACTTGTAGTTTTTGCTCTAATGAACGGAAAAGAATAAACTTGGTATTTTTATAAAGCTAATATGGTACCCTATAAAATAAAATCATAACAAATTTTGCCCCTTTTTGCAAAATTCACAATTTTAGGGTAGTTGGATACCTTATGAGTGAACAAAACTTGTGTGTATTCAGAGAAAATACATTATATAACTCATAGATCAAATTTCAAGGTATGTGAATGTAACTAAAAAAGAAAATTATAAATTGAACAGTATATCTGTTAGACTTCTTCATTAACTTTAAAAACGAATTTCAATATACAAGGGGTGATCAAATGAAAAGGAACGAAACGACACGGTGGGTACAAATATAGACTTTATTCAAAATATACACCATAGGCCTGAGCACAACGATCCCACTGATGAACAAGCCGCAGGATTCCTTGTTCCCAGAATTCCTGTGACTGTGACGAGACCCAGTCCTTCACAGTGTCCTTGAGTACGTCGTCCGAGTTGAAGCGCTTTCCTTTCAGGTGTTTCTTCAGTGGACCAAACACGTGGAAATCGCAGGGTGACATGTCCGGACTGTAGGACGGATGGTCCAACGTCTCCCATTGGAGCTTGTCCAGTTCCATTTGTGTGACTCTGGAGACGTGTGGACGCGCGTTATCATGGAGCAGAACCACATCCTCCGTGATCAGCCCGGTCTTTTGTTCTTGATGGACCTGCGTAGGCGTCGGAGTGTCTCACAGTACACATCGGAGTTAATGCTTTTTCTGTGCTCGAGTAATTCTGTGCTCGCATCATTTGGACGCCGCTTTTTAAAAGAGCCTTTGCTCTCTCCTGCGCATGCGGGCACCCGCGCATGATCCATTCCCAGTCAGAGTCTCCAATGGCATCCCGAGATGTCTCGCTACATTCTCCCTTGGCAGAATATGCAAATATTTAACTGTTTCATTTTTATGTCGTTCGTACCTTTTCATTTGATCACCCCTTGTATTTATCTTCTAATCTGTACTCTACATTTTTTTTTTAATTTAAATCTCAAAACATGTTAAAGGTAGTTTATTTCAATTTGCTCTTAATTACCATTCGTTGTTTCAATTAATACCTTCCCAGTTAATACTTTTACTTCGATATTTTCTATGCATTTTAATTATAATTCTTTTAGATTCCTTTTGCGAAACTCTATTTTCTTCTTTTCCTTTTCATATCTCTCTGCGACGAATTTCAATAGTAACCTTCAATGTATTCAAATCTCTCCATCGAAAGTCGGTTCATAATTCTCTAGAGTTCACATTGATCCTGTTCTTTGTAACAGAAACAGTCGAAATGTATGAGGCATGTTCATAGGAATCTTACTTTGGTCATTTTTCTTACTTTAAGGAATACCTTTGGCATCTTCTTTGGTATCTTTAGAATATCTTCTCCGAATACACCTAAAACGATAAACAATACTCGTAAGTCTTTGAATCAAGTGATGAGAGATATAAGCTCTCTTATATATTAAATAGATTTTTCCAAATAAGTGATAATAGGAAAATATTTCTAAATAAAATAAAATGTATAACAATTTTTTCTCATATTATTTGCTTTAAATAATCTACAAAAACAATTTATTAAGTCAAAAATATTTACATTGTTTATTCTACTTAATGCAATTCTGCAGAAAACCCAAATTCGATAACCATTACACAAAATTTAAAATTTAATGTATGATAAAATTTAAATATCAACATTAATTTGTATCCTTTTTTTTTTCTTTTTTAGTACGAAATACAGTATCCATTGTAAATTTTTTCGGTCTGTATAAGAAAGTTGTTAAAATTTTTTCGAAAATATTAGAAGTAGCAGAGTAATTTCATTTAATGTTTTGCATATTTCATTAAGTTTCGGGGGAATCTCCTGTCCTTAGTTTTTTGACTGCAACAAATACTATGCATTGTTCTTAAAAATAGAAAAGTAAATTCTTTAATTCACATTTTAGAAACTTTAAGAATAATCTATGGGCAAATCTTTTAAAAAATTGCAAATTTTTTTCAGAGCCTTCTAATAAGCTTAATGATCTATTCAAATATTATTTTTTCATTTAGTTATAATTCTTCGGCAATGTGTTTCTGATACTAAACTATTGAAAATTAGCCAAAAACGATTTTATTTGCTCTCCTGTTTTGTTAAAAACTTAATGTTTATTTTCCTTAAATAAAATTGAATAAATAATCATTTTGAAAGCCAATTCTTAATTTGTACACAAAAAGAGAGGCTGTTCAAAGAAGTTAAATTTAAATTGTAATTAAGAGAGAGAGAGAGAGATTCTTATCAATAACTTTCATAAGAGCATCAGTAAACTAAATCTATTACTGGAAATAATGGGAAGAAATGTTGTTTTAATGATGAACTTTGTAATGCTCCCATGTTGTGAAAATTAGTATGCAGCTTTGATGGTTACAGAACAAGATATTTTAATGTTCATGAAGTTCACAACACAAGGAGACACACACAAAAAAAATACATATGTAGGAATGAGAATAAAAGGAGGAAAGTTCCTGACCACGTGTACCATGCTCAGACGTCCGGCACAAATCTAGAAACGTTCTCTTTTAGACAAGTAGCGCACTGGCTTGTTATTTGTAAAAGCGAGTTAATGTAATTTACAATTTAGTTAATTAACGTAAAGGCAATTTGAAAAAAACATTAAACTTATTTCTGATTTATATCCAGTTCTCTTTGAATTAATTAAGGAACCTTTTCATTATAACTGAAGAGATAATTATAAGTCTGGAACTGATTTATAAAATAAGATATAACATTTTAATGAATTTATTCCGAACATAATAAAAAGGGCTGAAAGGTACTTTGCTTCTTTTTTTCTTTGCTTTTTTTTGCAATTCTGCTATCAACTTCATTTGAATTTCAAGTCTAATTGTGAATAACCTCAAACGAAATACCTCGGTTATTACATTATTCAACGCATTGTGTATAAAAAGCGCACTTCAAAATGTAACCACGTGAAGAAATTCCGTAAAGTCAAATGACTGAAGGATTTTATGATCTTGGAAGAAAAAATCCAACAAAATCATATATACTTCAAAAATACACGTATATGTAAATTCTTCCAACTGTTACAAACCGTTTCTGATAGTTTTCTAATACACAAAACAATAAAAAAAAGCCAGAGAATATCTCTTTGCATAATTAAACACAATCCCTCGCTGTATATGCTTTGGAAAACGGAAGATACAACTGATTTGATGTGCAATGTGTTAAAGTAACTTGATTTAAACATATGCCAAAAGTTATTCAACATTGAATATTCACATTATTTGTTTGTATAGACGACATGCTGAATACACTTTAAAGTTTTCCCCCCTTTTGATTGCTTTTGACACATTTATGATATGTATTTACCCAGTTTCAAAATTAAAAATTCATTTATTAGCTCTGATAATTTGCAAAATATTTTTAATGTTACTTCCCTAGCTGTGTATAAGCGTTTCTTAAACACAGTTTTTAAGAAAGTTTATAATATACGTCATGCAATTAAGAACAAACGTAATGAGAAGTACTTTAATAATTACATCTATTTACGGTAAGAACTACGTTAAGAACGGTAATTTTTGCACCTATTTTTAATCCAAACCATTTAGTCAGTTCTCTATGCTTTAAAACGAAACCATAAGTGGACTATTTTTTATGATTAGATAAATCTTTAAAGGTATGATATAATTTTAAAGACTTCTAGTTCTTTACCAGATAAGATATTTCTAATTAATTTTTGATGGGATTACTAATAAATTTATTTTTTAATGTGCTTTTATAAACAATTTTCATCGAATAAGAGAAAAATGCTCTTACTGGTATAATTTTTATACTGAATGAAAATTTCGAGGTTTTCTTACAATTCAATTTTTTTTTAAATTCAAGATAGGATCCATAAGAACCTTTGAGAATGGCAATGGCTTCTATTGACGGAACGGAAACATATGGGTAATTCTTAAGAACTTTATAGGAACAGATAAGCAATCGCAAAATGCATTAAAAAAAGGGAGAAACAAGTACGGACTTCCCCCATAAAAAGATGATAAAGAAAAGCTTCTTAGCTATAATTTGGGAGTAATATGAGCAATAAAGGGTTGCAAAAAATACCTGACGAAGTGGCTTCAAATTAATCCTTTCTTTAGCGAACTTATTCGCGTAATTTTCCAGAAGTTAAAATTATTGGAAATTCTGACATAGTCTTAAATGCATAAATATATGATTTCAGCATTTTTTCTTAAAAAGAGTTATCTATGTAATCAAAAAATTGCTTAGTAATGCAATTTTATTCTACACTTTTGACCACACAAAATGCAACACTAAGAAGGACTAGAGATATCACAGTGAGTTCATTTGGCAGATAACATGTTGTACGAAGATCAACACAGCCTCTTGCGACGTGTCGTTGACGAAAAAATGATTAGTTAGTGTAGCCGCCATTGTTGGATATAACCGCTGCCGCACACCTCGCCATAGATTAGAATCAAAGAGGCTTTGGATGTATCCTTGGCGTACAGCAGTCCATGTGGCTGCCACATATTGTGAAAGCTAACCTGGTGTAGCTCATACCAATCGTTGTGCAAGCATGGATTACACGGTTTCGATTGAGGACAGATTGGGAGAACAGGCAGGCCAAGGAAACAATTCAATCTGATGGGTAAATAACACTTGAACATTGCGTTCCAACAGGATAATGGTCACGCAATATCCTGTTCGAAGTTTGCTGATGACAAGCGCTGTCATCAGCAAGCGCTGGGAGGACCACGGGCTCTAACACATCAGAGATGAAACGCTGGCTGTATAGTGTTCCAGCATTGCGTTCTAGAGGGTGGCTCCAGAGAAATCCAATACCACTCCAAACCATGATACAGGGGCAAGACGATTGTGGCGATGCATAAAACAACAGTTCAGCAGCCTCTCGCCACGTTTTCTCCAAACTCAAATCGTGATGTTGCATGCAAAAGCGGGATTCGTCAGTAAAACAATGTCGATTCATTCTGTTGTCCATGTCCACCGTTCATCGCACCATGAGCGTTGCAAACACCTGTGATTTCCAATCAAGAGTAAAAGAAGCAATAGACGCCTTGCGAACATACCACTCTGCTACAAACGGTGCCGAATGGTACGAGCAGACACCGAATGATCCATAACAGACTGAATATGCTGTGCTATGGTTCGTGATGTGGTTGCGCGATCCATGACTCCCATGCGCACAATCTGCTTGTCATCAGGGTCAGTAGTGGTGGAACGAGGGGGGTGTGATCAGCCCCGTCAGTCTGTCATTTCCTCCTGCATCTAGCGAGGACAGATCCGCATGACAGTGTAATACAACACGTTATCCAATTTCTCTAAAAAATAATCCGTGATTTCTATAGGCTACTATTCTTCCCCGGGTCGAATTCAGAAACTTAGTCAAAAGACGCTCGATGTCTTCCACGAAGCATAGGTTAACAGACTTAAGCAAATAAAAAATGCTCGAAAAAACAATCGCCATACTTCAAATCGCCAATCTGTTCTCCTTTTGTATAGCGATTGCAAGTAGCTCTAAAGTCGCCCGTGATGTGTGTCTGCGCTATAATGCTGATAATTTGCATATTTCATTGTCGCCAACGC
This sequence comes from Trichonephila clavata, assembly GCA_019973975.1. Taxonomy (NCBI): domain Eukaryota; kingdom Metazoa; phylum Arthropoda; class Arachnida; order Araneae; family Nephilidae; genus Trichonephila; species Trichonephila clavata. The sequence goes on along the minus strand of BMAO01019873.1, from coordinate 13,945 downwards.
GTGATGTTAATTTCACACGGTTTGCATCCTTACTTCAGTGTGTTGCATTTTGTGTGGTCAGCAGTGTATATTTTACAGTCTTTGGACTATTTAATTGAATTGTAAGCTTTAACTTGAAGATAGAAGCTCAGTTTATGCTCCATCTTGTAATCAGATTTGATCATTTAGTTAAAACTCTTGAAAATCTAATAAGAAAAGCAGATAATTTTCTAGATATATTTTCGGAATTTTTTATTCTTATAAAAAGTATGCAGTGACTTTTATTTGGCTTCTGAGGTTTCTTTTCATGAATGTAAAATATTAAATTTTAATTCGTATATTGAAAGTAGTGCAATTAAATTAATTTCATAAAAAAAATCAACTTCAGTTCTTTCAATAAGATTAAACATACAGAGAGAGTTCAATGCATCAATTTATGTAATGTTAATATTATACAAAAGGAATAAAATTACGTGTAACAGATTATTATAAACATGTGAAATTAGCATAAAAATAAAAAAAAACTTGCAAAACTAATCTGATTACCTATATACAGTGGTGCCCTAAATTGTTGACATTTTTGAAAAATTTTATGTTTTTTAAGTTTATTATGTGTGTTTGTTTTGTGCTTTTTTAAGTTAATTGTTATTTTTTATGCTTATAGAAAATGTTACGTCGTACAAAATGCAAAGTCTTTTATATCAATTTAAGGAAAATATAATGTTAAATTCAATACAAAAGAACAAAACTCAAATATTTTCAATGTAAAAAAAGTTATGTTGCAATAAATATCAATATACATTAGATACTGATGAAAGCAGTGAGTTGTTGTTGTGTCCTTCCCGCAGGGAAGGAATGAAAGTTGCCATTGCCTGTGAGACAGGTTGGACTTTTTGACGATAGATGGTGACACCACCTATCTCCACCTCCATAATTTTTTCATGGAGCTGAAGGGGAGGGAAATATTCTCCAGCCCCCTGCACACGTGGTTTCTGCTGCGACCGCCCACAAGACTTTCGGACCCACTGATTTAACGAGCACGTACTCCGTCTATACTCGGTGGTATTTAGTGGCATCGGGCATCGAACCCTGGCCCTCCGGTCTGGAGTCCGATGCTCTAACCACTAGGCTACCCACGGCCCTAAGCAGTGAGTTATCAGTACTTAGTGGGGTAGCCTTTACTGTTGTCTCAAATCGATATTTCATTGAGCTGAAAATAATTTTAAACTCTTATTTTGTTATTACATGATGCCAGGAAGCAATTATAAACTAAATTAATTCCCTTTTATTTCATAGATACTTCATTCGGACAAGAGTTTTCAAACGGTGCTACAAATTTTCCACAGGATAGAGGTCAGGACTGTTTCCTGGCCAAGACAACAATGATATTTAGTCAAGAAGCAATGGCATCACATAAAAGAGTAGATTGGGCATCTATAAAGATATTAGTGACGAGAAAGTGGTCCTTCCTATGTTAAAACTTCATGACAGGTGGGTGGTTCGGTGACTATAACTGGAGACTGAAAGTTTTGTTTAAGATGTCAGGAGAAAAATTTAACAAAAACAAAACAGGAAAAGGCCTAAAGGGGTGTACCATATATGCTAATGACAGAAGAACCAAAATACTACGTCTCTAAGAAAAAAAATGTCGCCAACGGTCATCAGAAGTTATCTGAATGATGCTGGTGTTTCTGTCAGTTCAAAAACAACCAGGAGATGATTATCAGATCTTAGGCAAAGAGGTGGAATTCCACGAAAAAAGCCTTATCTCAATTTACTGCAGCTCTAAAAAGATAACAGTGGGTAAAGGAACTCATTAATTGAACAAATGATTTGTGATCCCAAATTACATGGAGCGATGAAACTAAGATATTGTGTAATTCGGTTATGATGGCCGAAAATATGTAAGAATATTGGAAATGCTACATCCTGACTGCATCCAAGCAACTGTGAAGTCCCCACATAGTTTTATGACTTGGTTATGCATATCAACAATTGGTATCGGTCGCCTTCATATCATTGATTAGACACTGAATGCTATAAAATACATTAACTCTATTCTAGATCCCAAACTTCATCCTTCGATCAAAAATCTATTTACGAACAATACTTCATTTATTTTTCAGCAAGATTCTGCTACTTAACCACACAGTAAAGTAATTGAAAGACTGGTATCATTCTAAGATCACTGAATTGTTGTCCCGTCCTGTAAACACAGTCCCGACCTCAATCGTATCGAAAACTTGTGGCACCATTTGAAAACTCTTGTCAGAATGAAGTATCCATAAAATAAAAGGGAATTAATTTAGTTTATAATTGCTTCTTGGCATCACGTAATAACGAAAGAAGAGCTTAAAACTATTTTATCATAATGAAACATCGATGTGTGAATCTGTAATAAAAAATAAAGAGCTAAGCACTGATAACTCACAGCTATCATCGGTATTTAATGTATATCGATAGTTATTGTAGCAATCGATTGTACCGATTTTTTGCGTTGTAAATATTAGAATTTTGTTCTTTGTATTGAATTTAGTACTAAATGTATTTTCTTCAAAATGATATAAAAGACGTTGCATTTTGTGTGATGTAGCATTTTCTATAAGCATACAAACTTAAAAAAACATAGCAATTTTCAAAAGTGTCCACAATACTGGCCACCACTGTATACATGTATATGAAAATTACACATGGATCATGAACATTACATGTTCACTTCTTGTTTCCTTTACATCAAGAACCTGTCAAAATTTTGCTCTAATAATAAGACTATTAAAACATTTTTTATTTTGAAAAAACACATAGTTCTTTTTTCACACACACACAGTGCCCTATCGCTTACCTTTCTTTTTCTCTTTTTTTTTCGTTTCACACCTTTGGGCGTCGCTTTCATCTTTTTTTTACTCTGTAGAAAGCCAAACTATTCTTCCCGAGATCAATAAATCAAAGATCTTAAGGAAGGTGAAAGAAAGTTTTCTGTGTTTCTGAGGAGGGTGTAATCTTCATTTGTCAATATCTTTTATTTTTTTATAAATGAACATTTATCTTCATCTTTTTTTATAGGATTCGCCGGAAGAAAGTTTTTTTTTCAGGCTACGATGTGTAACATTGTACAATATTTTCCAAAATCTGAATGCTATAATATAAATATTTTCCTGAAGAAACCAGTTTGTTGCGATGTTGAATTTAAAAAAGATTAAAAGTATCTCTAAAATATATTTACTAATATTGCTCTTTTTTTGTAGTTGGTGCCTTTGCTTTTGTTTTCCGATATATAATTTTCTGTTTACAGTCCAAAAAAGGGACTGGAATGTAAATTTGGTTCACAGGAAAGTTTTATAAGCTATTGAAAATTATTTCCTGACAGGGAGAAAAAGCAACAAAATGAAGATTTCATTGCATAATTCCTTACATAATAAACCAATTGAATATTTCAATTGGTTTCTGCAAGGAATGCACAAATCATCAACTATACATATGAATATGCATTCGATTATTACTCATGGCAAGTTTTTGATATGATTAGTTTATGATTTTTTTTAAAAAAAGAAATGACAAAGTCCAGTGTTCCTCCGACAAGTCTATTTAGCTCCGAAGGTTTCGTATTGGCAAGATTGTGAGTTAAAATCCCTACCTGACATTAGGATAAGTCGGCATGATACAAAACACCAAGAACAATCGCAGACACAAATAATCAGCAAACAATTTATTAAATTATTCAGCTTACTCAAAGTAATAGCTGGAAATCGATTTAGTTATATATAATTCCAAGCAATCATAATACACATATCTGTAACCATCAAAAGAACTGCTGGTTCTCAAATAAACTGATGAGGCTTCGAGTTGCAACACAGGATTTGAACCTGAGTCCCAAATCAAATCATGTCGCACGATCTCAATGCGTAAGCTACTTTAGTTGTTGGTAAATATCGAGGTCTTGTAAGGAATCACACAGTCTAGTGGTTATATTAACTATTATCTAACTCTGGAAGTATAAATATCATCTTTCAACTGCTCATCTACTTCCCCTGATGTACCATAACTCGTCTACTTATCACGTTCCACTATAAGAAGGTGACAGTTGCACTTTCAATAAAAGCTTAAAGAAAGCAACCCCAAGTTCTGAAAGGGAACCCTCTTAAGATAGTCAGCTAATCAAAATTAACAACTTTTACTCTTTGTCTCTAAGAAAAACAAGTTTTTTTGCTTGTTTTATTCTCAGAAGATAGGCATTGAAGTGATATCTGATTGACGACAACGCAGTCAATTTCGACAAATCGACGTTTTCATTGTGGATTTAGATTTAAATCTATGAATGGCCTGTTCTTCCTTTCCTCGTATCGTAACTGAAACAGACTTGTATGCGTCTAATGTTCAAAGCATATGAAGAAAGTAGATCATTCATATCTGATAAACGTTTTAATATCAACAGAGATATTAAAACGTTTGGGTCGAAGCATTCGTACTCACACATGAGTGGGAAGCTACGAGTTTCAACAATTTGTAAATTATGCAAAATACATTATACCCTCCTATATCCACAAGAAAAATTTCTCTACGATTGATCGAGCGCTGAATTCAGTCGTACTGTCAGTTACGCATGTTGCCATTGATGCGTAGGTTTTGTCACAATAAATAGCAATGGTGTCAGACCAGAGCTGTTTGAATGGCACCATATTAACCCGAGAGCAGTCGTGGTCTCGATTCTAACGTTAGTGGTGCGTGAAGGAACATTCAACGCATACTTATTTTTTATAATTATTTTTATTGTACACAGTGTTTCTCAAACTTTCTGTGTTTGTGACCCAATTTTCAGTAATAATTTTCATCCCCATACAATAATGATGTATTGAATGCAATAATAATGTACAATGACGCTAAAGCTACAATATACAACTACCTTAATAAACCGCACAAACTCCGTATTAAATTTTGAAAATGACAAACCCACTGAAGTCACTAGTAATTATTGAACATGTTTTAATTTAGTATTGATAATGAAATTATCAAACACATTGCGCACTATTGATATATCAAAAGAACATTATATCAATGTAAATGTTATCTATTGATATATTATGATGTTAATTGTTGCAGCATGAAAGAATATTTTATGAATGAAAAAAACCATATCCATGTCAGAAGGTGAAAACGTTAAACATCTTTATTTTCAGCTCATTCCGTTCTTATATGTGTTACATTTCTACTCGCTGGTTTTACATTTCTGAAACAACTCATTAAATCCATCATCGGATTCTTTCATTACCTGATACAACAGGATAAAAGACTACTAATCTGAAGTTAAAAATATAGACATAAATTATTTCTCTGACAAATAGAACTAAATATACTACTCCCAATACATTTCTCATTGAAAGAGGAATAACATATCCAAGCTCATCAACTTTCCTTCATCCATCAACATCTGCTGCTACAAATTTAACTTTCAAATACATTGGGCATTACTGATACATTAAAAGTATCTTATGTGAATGTAAGATAAGATTATGTGATGTCAGAATGTATTTTATTTGTTTTCTGAAAGAAAGCAAAACAAATATTTTTAATCTTATTTTTGACTTTTCAATGTGCTCGCGCCCCCTTGTAGGGTTATCACGCCCCCCTAGGGGGGGCCCCCACAGTTTGAGAAACGCTGTTGTACACTATAAAATTCGTAATCCCAGGGAATAACTTTACTGAGAGAAGGTTTGTTTACTTACTCTTTAAGGGACTTTTCAATTTTTCTTTGATAATTTGAGAAACAATCCAATCAATCTGAACCAAAATGTATCAAATGCACGGGACTTTTATAAAGAACACAAATCACAGATACAGTTCGCTAACATAACAGGAATGATATTTTCATAAAAATATCATATTTTGTTCAAATTAACGCAATTATATTGCCCTTTAATGATCGACAAATAGCATGTTGAACTTTTTCTAGCCTGTGTCTTTTTGACGAAGCCCACTGTATCTTGTGGTACACTTGCAGCGTCACATCGTTCTTGATATAGATTTTTCGGTAGCATTCTACTGCTGGCATCGCAGTGATAGCTTTTTTCACCTACAGCTACAGTGAAAGTGAAAGAAGCTATCACTCTATCTTGTCACTTAATATTGTGCTTCTATCATATGTATACACATATTTATATTAATTTCAACTATTTAATAAAAAGTAACTAAAATAGAATTTTTCTTTGTTGACCTAAGTAGGAATTGACTTGGAAAAATTTTCTATTACTTGCTTAATATCTAATAGTATTTTATATTCTTTTTAAATCTGACTAATAAAGTCAGAATTACTTTTCCAAGAAATCATGCTCCTTCAAAGAGTTCTGTCATTTCTCATTTTTGCCATTTTATAACAGCAATCATTAACAACACGAGTGCGTGTTTTTCACATTTAATACAGTTGGACAGGAATTCCGGAATTATCTCTAAGAATTTCGTTTAAACTATTTGAAAAAAATTACCTCCTCTCTAAATTCCCGGGATTAGAGTGTAATTTCAAGATTCTGTTTCAGAGTTCTTTGAAGTGTGAAAAGTGCTTTCGTGCTTATTATCCGCTTTCTCTTATGAATGATGGATGAAAAACTAAATTATTATTATTAATTTAAATTAATGTTTACTGTCTTTGAGATTTTTTTACTTTTTCGCATTTGCGTTCTTTCCAATCAGAAAATTTCTCAAAAATTTCGTTGGTATTTGCTTGTTTTATTAATATTTACAACATATGAAAAATGAAAAGTTATTTAAAGAAAACTAGAGTACAAATTACAGAAGAATTAGAAATTTCAAAAAAAAAATCAACCTGTTAGAAACACTCAAAATATGAATCGAAAGAAATTAATTTAAATCTTTTCTTTTTAATTTAAAAATGCGATGATTTTTTTATAGTTCTTAAGTCTTAATCGATGTGTGAGTCATTATATAATAAATAAATTCAACTTGGGAGATCACCCGCCTTTTTGATGTGTAACATCTTTACTCTCGGTTGCTGGATATTTGTTGGAGTTATTTCGTGAAAAGGGACGTAAATGCGCAACAGGAAGTCGGGGGAAGCGCGCGCTCTTTGATTTGACCAATTCAGCGCCTTGGGGTGTCTCTTCGCTAGCCTCGCTTCGAGGTTCAACTCTAGTAACCATCAAGTCGGCAGCTTTTTTATATTGTTGAATGTAGCTTTTCAAAAGATTCGAATTCAAAAACTGGATTTCGTTTTCATGACTTTAAATCCACTTCTCTCATACCAGCAAGTTTTATTAGACTTCATTCAGGATAAACTTGCAATCCTTACACTCAATTGTCAAAGTGTCAGGGCTCGTTGTGTGTGAAATCTGAGGATATATTTATATATGTGTAAACTATATATTAATAATTATATTTCCTGTTAAGCGTCTGACAAAGTTCATCATTCTTAAAAAAATACGAGAAAGTAATATGGAATTATTTGAATAAATATTTTAGTGCGTATCAGTTTCATACTTTGAGGCTAATTCCTGTCGCTGTCAATATGATACTTTTAATTGTGATTAAAAAAGATTTCTCGATTAAAAAAATAACTAATTAAGAGTAAACGGGTATTTTTGATTTTCTCTAATATTTCTAATTTTTAAACATGCGCTTGATGGTGTCCCTTCGCTACCCTCGTATCGGGGTTCAACTTTAGTAGCAATCAAGGCGCAAGGTTTTTGTTTAATTTTGTTAAATTTAGCATTTGAAAATATTGGAATTCAAAAACTCGGTTTCATTTACTTGAATCTAAATCCACTTCGCACATACCAGCAAGTCTTATTATATTAGACTTCATCCAGAACAAACTTGCGATTCTTGCACTCAATTATCAAAGTGTCAGGGCTCGTTGTGTATGAAATCTGAAGTTATGTTTATATATGTAAACTATATTATTAACTATGTTTACTGTTAAGCGTCTGACAAAGATCATCATTCTTAAAAAAATACGAGTAAGTAATATATGGACATTATTGATCGTCAAACAAGTGGACTGGGTATTGTTAGTCAATATATTGGGACATATGTGCGCAGAATGCTCATTTGAAAATGGACAAACAGTCATTTCGGTGGTCGCATACATTTTTCGAATCAAACAGTTAAAAAAAAATTTTCTGCATTTTGTACATTTACCGTATACCGAAGGTGGCTCTGCTCTTTTTTTAAAAAAACGCACTCGCTTCCCATGATTTTTAATGGTGATATTAACGTTAATTTTAGTTTGCCAGAAACTGAGCCTCTCATAGTTTTTCTCAAAGATGAACTCAAGCTCGACATGAACACAAATCGAAATGTTTCGACAACTAACAGTGGTACTGTTATTGACGCTGCTTTTCAACGATTTTTAAAATACTTTGAAATCACAAGTATATGTGTCATATTTCAGTTTTCATAAATCTATTGTCTCAGCTCTTCCCAAATTGAACAAGAATAAATATTTTTGATAAAAAATCGCATTACTCCTTGTGTTAATTAAATAAAATTTTCCTTAAATGTATATTTATTCGATAGAAAATTATTTCCAATCATACCCGATGCATTTTTTCAGGATTAAAATCACTATTGCGTATTTACCACGATAACATGTCAGATGTTACACATCATATGCGACTACTGTAAGGCTCGTTTCTCTTTTTTTATTTTTACTGAGAACATTTAATCTCATGTACCACAAAGTACCATACGGGAGGCTTATTTAGAAGTAAGCGTGAAGCACACATCAATCACAAAGGAAAGAAGAATTACAACACAAATATCCACGCCTTCTCCGCGATTCGAACCCAGGCCCTACGGCACCGCTGTCAGCGACACTAACCGCTATACCGGATTAGCGGCCAATCATCTGACTTAGAAATTCTTAAATTTAATTTTAATTATATATTATTCAGAACTTTTTCTGAAGTTTATTGAAGATACAAATGGTAAATTTAAGAAAATATAGAGAATAAAATCGGTATAAATTTATTTTTTAATTATGTCAGAACTTTTTCCACATGTAATTGATTGGCTGCGCAAATTTAGACTTAATTTCATTCATATAGACTATCCAGAGCGGTTTAAAGCTGGAACATTTTCTTGATCCTACCTATTTTTTTAAACTCAACAAATTATACCACCTTTATTTAGTAATAAATTGAGATAAAAAAGCTTTAATGAAACAAGTATTGAAATGTAGCATCTCCTACTTTGCAAAAAATTTATTCTTGTTTTCTTCCTAATATGTAAAAACTAATTGTTTTTTAGGAAGATATATATATATATATTCATTTTGTGTGGGTATATGAAATGATTTTTTCAAAACTACGATGGTGAGTTAGAAAATAAATTTCCCCTATCGACTATCGTCAGAGTTGTGTATGAAAGTCAATGCATAGATAAGGCATTAAAGATAAGACATAATTTTATTTTTCCACCGAAGTACCAAGTACATTGAGACATTTGTCATAACGCTTATTAAGCTTCAAAAAGTCCTCCAGGGAAAACTCATGGCTTTTCACGAACGAAAAAAGCGTTTAGCGGCTTGTTTGACTTCAGCGTGGCTTCCAACTTCCTTGCGAAATTCGTATTCAAAGCCAGCAACAGATGAAAGTCACTTAGTGCGAGATCAGAACTGTATGGCGGATGGTATAGGTGCTCCCAAACAAGAATTCCAATATGGTTTTCCATTCCCGTCTCCGAGTGTGATCTCGCATAGTCGTTCAACAACAAAATGCCAAAAAACCCAGGCCACTTTTACCAAATACATCTGCTTGATCACTGCTGACCTCTACCCAATGGTGTACCGATGACTAGCGCGTTGACTTGCTATTTCATCGTTCACTTATAACCGTTAAATGCTTCTTCCGTATGCAAAGCCCTGAATTTTGACTGGATGGGCTTTTGAAGCTTATCAAGCGATATGAGAGATGTTTCAGTGTACTTGGTACTTATGCGAAAAAATAAAGTTACGTCTTATCTTTAACGTCTCCTTCTATGTTTTGACTTTCATGCATTTCTCAACTCTGACCACAGTCGACAGAGGATACTTATTTCCCAACTCACCCTCGTACATTGCTGAGCTTCAATTTGTATATTCTTCAAAGATTTCTTATCAGAAATAATAACATATAATAAGTAATAACTATTCAGCATTCCATGGTAAAATGGATCGGAAAGTCAGACACTAACAAGTATAGTGTAACAAAAAAAGACATTAAGAATAGACATTTGTCATTTTTCTTGACACGTAATAAAATGAGGACCAGTAGAGCAGTAAAAATAGTTGATTAACTCTTACGTTATTATAATACATGTAAGGAAATTATGTTAAAGAAAGAAATAATCACACACACACACAAATAAAATCTGACAATACAGAGAAATGGACACCGCATATCGATTGTTGCACACGTTCCATACAAGATGTACATATCAGATACCATCAGCTAATGGTATTGATTTTTTTTTCATTTGGGAAGAAAATCTCTCCAGTAGAAGTAATAGGAATGCATATAAGAATGTTTGAATGTTATTCCAATAAAAATGTCTATCTGTATTAACAGGATTTGGGATTACATTCTTGTTGTTGAGTGGAATCAATACCAAAGAATGACGTTTTGCGTAAAGCAGTGCTTCTCAAACTTTCAACGAGACTCAATATTCAATCATAACTTTCATCACACCCTCTTCCTCCATACAAAAAAATTTATTGCATTCAATAATACTATAATTTAACTCTACAACTACAATACGACTTAAAACTCTTAAGTGCCACCGGCGTATATAAACGCCTCACTCAGTCAAAGCATTAATTTTCTGGACGTATATATACGTCTTTCCGAAGTATGATCTTTTCTGTGCACTGCGATCCATAATATTATTCGGAAGGCTTTGGAAATCAGTAAAAAGACCTTGAGTGTGTGTGTGTGTGTGTGTGTGTGTGTGTGTGGTGTGTGTGTGTGTGTGTGTGTGTGTGTGTGTGTGTGTGTGTGTGTGTGTGTGTGTGTGTGTGTGTGTGTGTGTGTGTGTGTGTGTGTGTGTGTGTGTGAAGAGAGAGAGAAGGATTTACTTATTTCAGAACAGGATCTGCTCATTTATTTTTTTCCCCTTCCAATACGTGACATACGAGCACCATCGTGGAAAACGGTGGCATTAAGAAGTGAATTGCGTAACTTTTCATAGGCAGTTAAGACCTTCCAAATTATTAAAATTAGTGCTAATAAAAATCCATAAGTTCACTGGTAATTATCACACTTGTTCTTAACTTAGTATTGTTAAATTAATTATAAAATACATTGTACTGACTGATACATTTATAGGTGTATTTACATCAGTGTAAATGTGTATTTTATTACTTATTATGTCAAAATGTATTTTGTTCCCTTACTTATTGTAAACTAATATTTTTTTCAAAAAATCATTTTTCTTCGACTTTTTAATATACTCGTGCCCCTTCGTACAGTTAGGGGGCGTCCCCACAGTTTGAGAAACGCTGGCGTAAAGGGTAAATGTAATTTTTGTTGTATTCTTACACCCGGAGTTTTCATGTATTCTAACAAGACATGGAGTATTGAGTACCCATTTATGTAAGAATTGATAACTATTTGCACATACGGACGCTTATTATTATCTGTATCAAGATTATTTACTTTCATAAATAAAAAAGCGAGTTATATATATTTTTACTTACAGATGCCAAAGTCAATGAACGTATTTATTTTTCATACCTATGACGCAAATCTACGAAGCACATCCGTAAAACTAATTACCATTACGTTCTACCGCAACTGCAGAGGTACAATTGGAGTTCATTCTTTGCGCACTCGTGTCTCTGATTATCAGTAGAATGATGCCATTTTTGGTAGATTGTGTTGTTTTTACAAGTATTAGTGAGGGTTTAAAATATTTAAGACGATTGCTGATCCCGCTGACTGTGAAGTACGTTCTGTAAACCATTTTTAATACAAGGAATGTTAAGTCAATTGAAATTTATTGTGAACTTGTAAATGTTTGTGGGGAAAATGTAACGAGTTAGGAAATAGAGAGAATGTAGGTTCGAAAATTCAATGATGGGTGTGAAGGAGATTCGATCTCGGTACCTTCCGATCCTTAAGCACATAACTTACCGCTGGTCTAAAATGATTGCTTCAGTCCGGTGGCTGTTGCTGGCTTATATAGATACCACCGCTACCGCTCCTTTTACCAGTGGGTCTGTTGGGGGAACAAAGGATGTACCGTTGTTATGGTGAGCGTGTGAGTTGTTGCGTCATTTGAGTTTGACGACTTGTTGGTTGCATTTGCGGTGGGTAGATGGCGCCACGACAGCTGCGCGAAAGTTGCGGTTTTCTTTGTTCAGCGTCAAGTTCACTAATGAAGGAGATTCGATCTCGGTACCTTCCGTTCCGTAAGCACATAACTTATCGCTGGACTAAAATGATCTCTTTGGTCCGGAGGATGTTACTGGCTTATATAGATCCACCGCTACAGGTGCACCAATGTACACTGGTGTCCAAAAGTTAAGCATAATTGATAATTATGTGAATAAAAAAGGAACTGTAAATCAGAATTGCAGTAAACGTGATATGCGAGTGTAAAATGGTTATAAAATAAGGAAGTAAATCAAAAGAATTATAATAATTAATTTTATTATCCAAAGTAGCAGTTTGAAAGAAAACTGAGCATAGCAAGGATTCACACTTTAAAGAAAAAACGAAAGAAAACATTAAATAAAATAATGATGCTACAGTTTAATAAGGCGTGTGGTCACCTCTGACAGCCAGGCACGCTGCACAGCAATTTACCACACTCGCTATGAGATGATAAATGAGTTGTGGGCTCAAATGGTTCCAAGCTTCTTGGAGAGATCTCTTCAGTTCTGTAACGGAGCTTGGTGGGTGCTAAAGGGCTGCAATTTGTCTCCCAAGCATATCCCATACATTCTCGATAGTATTTAAATCAGGGGAGTTCGCAGGCCACGACATGCGCTGGATGTTTTCCGTTTCAAGGAAGTCATCAATCAGCACCACTCGGTCACATGGCGCATTATCATCCATGAATATGAAGTCAGGATCGACAGCACTTTGAAGCAAGTGAACATAAGGCTCAAGAACTTCGTCTCTGTATCTTTGAGCAGTCACAGACCCCTTGTCAAAGAAATGGAGGTCTGTGCGGCCGTCCATCATGATGCCTGCCCATACCATTACTCCCCTTGATGGAAAATGATATCTTTCCATTATGTTTCTTGGTTCAAAACGTGTTCCACATTCTCTCCATATCGTTACCCGCCGAGAATCACTACTCAGACTAAACCAGGACTCGTCACTGAAAATCACATTGGCCCACTCTCCCACACTCCAATGTAAATGTTTCAAACTCCAGTTCAGACGAGCGCGTTCATGCGCAGACGTGAGGAGAATGCAAACTGCTGGTCTTCTGGCATACAGGCCAGCATGATTGAGTCTCCTGTAAACTGTCTCGAAATTCGTACTCCTGTGGCGACTGTGAGCGCCGAACCAAGTGCTCTGGCAGTACTGCATCTCTGACGTCGCGCACTTATTACCAGATATCGGTCTTGACGAGGGGTTGTGACTCTTGGTCGACCTGATACTGGTTGACGGGTAACATCTACGTTCTTTGAAACCTCTGCCACAATCTTGAGATCACAGACTGGTCCACATTCAGAATTCGAGACACTTCGGTTTGTGATCGTGAGGATTCCAGCATTCCAACGATTCTTCCTTTCGTAAACATGTCCAATGGGCATCTTTGTGCCATCATTCACCTTGTTTGATGGTTAACAACGTTCCTCCGCACAGCAGTTGCACGAAACTTGTCTAACTGCCTATGCTGCGTGAATCGGTTTCTCCACGTTCCGACATGCGCCAGTGTTTCGCGCAGGACGTAGTCGACTGAAAAGTTTTGCTTAAACCCAATGTTTCTTCTTCAACCAATTAATATCCGCAAGAAATTTGGAATA
>BMAO01019872.1:0-16410 GCA_019973975.1 Trichonephila clavata | reverse complement strand
TATTTACTACGTAAAAATTTCATAATAAAATTGTAACTAGTCAAAGAATTTAGTAAGTAGTATTTAAGAAAAAATATCTTACTAGTTGATTATGCTCAAATTTTTAAAGTTCTTACACAGAAGGCTTTCTTTCTTTTAAAAAATTGTACCTCAGAATTTCACTTAAGTGGTAAAATATCTACTTTACTGAAACTTCTATATGATAGAAACGTATAAAAAATTTAAGATAGCGAAGGAAATTTTTAAAAAACAGTACTTAAAGCTTAAGAAGAAAATGTAGAAGTGGAAAATTTTCAATGTGCATTATTCGAGAATCCAACTTTTATAGTCTTCAATTTCTCTGTTTAAAATTTTAAACTATATTACAAACAAAGAACTACAGTCTAATCCGGTATCAAAAAAGGTAAATGCCTCAGAAAGGATTTTTTCCTCTTATTGCGGGGGGAAAAGAAACTTGTGTGTGTATCACGAATTTAAGCTTCAATTTCGTTTTCAGCTTTTATTCTACCGTTGCAAGTTGCACCAATTTCGCCGACTTTCGATTTTATTCGCTTTACTTTTCTTTTCCAGACTCTTCATAGTTTCTGGTTCTTGCCTGAAAGTTTTGCATCCGTAGCCAAGCGATTTCCTGTATTTTTCTTCCAAATCAAAAGCTCCGCAGCAGCTTTTGCAAAAAAAGTTTGAAATAAATTTCCTTTTGCATCTTTAAAAAAGAATGAGGACCATTTAAACAAATTCTTTTCTTTTACCAGACTTTGAAGTGAAATTTTACGTGGTTTTATATATCTATATCTCGTGTAATATTTATATATAAAGTAAAGAAGTTTTATTTTTTTTCCTGAAATACATATAGTTCATATAAAATATAAAAATGCATCTGGAGCAAAAGTTGTTCAGAAATTAAATCAGCAAAATGGTTTTTCAATCATATACAATGCCGAAAATGTCAAAAGACTCTGAACTTAAATAAAACATTTTAAACCATTAAATTTCCTATTGTTTTCATGGATATTCTATAATTTATTTTTATAAGCAACTTCACAAATTATGTATGGGTTCAGAAGTCATTGAATCAAATTCGAAAGGATTATAAGCTAGAAAATGGAATAATTAACTTTTATTAAGTCGAAAACTTTATATAGATGACTACAACAAAAGCATATAAGATAAGATATAGGGTAAAAATCAATTTCTACTCAACTGAATGGCATGCGACCCCTCGGACTTGGTATTTCTAAAACCTAGGTAATCTTGAATCGTATGAATGAATATTATAATATAGCTTTGACATATATTAGAGTAGCAATATCGTTCATAATATCTCTTCAATATTTCTGTTCATCTAATCACTAAATTTTTCTATATTATTTGGTAATGACGTTATCTTGAATTGAGGTGTTGTTGTAGCTTAAAAGGCCACTTTGGCTATACGAAAGAAACCCCTAGTTATATAAAGAGGATAGACCTCTTCTAAAGCCCATTATAACAGAGTATTAAAACTTATAAACCATGTAAATATATTTATCATATTGAATCTGATCAAATCCTACCTTTATGCATTTAGCTACACTGAGTTTCAGTTGTTCAATTCTATAACGTAAGATAATTGCAAATTAAACAATTAATTTGCATTTGCTGATTCACTAATAACTTGAAGGACACAGTTTGAAACATTTCTGCCGAGTACTATTATCTGAAAGAGTAATGTCCCGTATTAAATTAACTCCATTTGTGTCCAGCTTTTCTAATGTTTATTCTCCACTTCCAATTAATTATCTACCCATGATTTCTGACAATCATTGTACATCAGAATTCATTAGCAAGAGACTAGGAGAAAATTGCATCTTAATTTCTTAAGCCTAAATATCGAGAAAGTTGTGAGTTTAACTAAATATATTCATATTTTAGAAAGTAGATACTGACAACTTATTCGTCATGAATAATTTAGATAATTTTTATTGATATACTAGCTGTTACCCGCGACTTCGTTCACGTAGAAATTTACAAAAAAGTGTTTTGTTCAATTCACAGATCTTACGAAAACTTAATAATTCTGTATTCCACGTTAAGAAATACACACACGCTATATATATATAGAGAGAGTTTAATGTAATTTTTTTACTTTGTGAATCAATGTTTTGTTTTTATATTTTTGTGTTCTTTCTGCTTTTTGGTGTTTATTGTTTTATTTTTTTTTATTTTCTTTGTTTTTTGTTAATTTTTTTGTGGTTTTTTTCGTATAAATTTATTGAACATCCTCTCTATATACCGTATTAAATTTATTGAAAAATCTCTTTATATACAATATTCGGTGTACGATTTTCTTGAGCTAAAACAAAAACGCCAGTGGCATTCCTCGCACGTGAACATGCCACGTATAGTTGGCCATGTGAAAAGCAACTCTTAGTTAAATCTATGTCAACTTTGCTTAACGTTTGCCCTTGTGACTTGTTAATTGTCATAGCAAAGCTGACACTTACAGGGAATTGTAGTCTTTTGAATTCAAACGGGAAATTCGATGGTATTATGGGAATTCGTGGTATAAGTACTATGTTACCTTTTCCGCATCCGGATATTATACGACCTTCTGTAACGTTTCTTTGCAATGACACTACTCGCAACCTAGTACCATTGCAAAGTTTTGGTGGGTTTAAATTACGGAGTAGTATGATGGGAACGCCAATCTTAAGTTCTAGCTTGTGAGGAGGTAGACCAGGCACAATTATACTGTATAAAAATTCTGTTGGATAACTAACCGTTTCATCCGGATTGCAAACTGTATTGATGGAAAGGTATGTTTGTGATTCACCAGGAAGCTTATTTAACACGCGCTGATTAAGCGCAGTAACCTGGTCGTTTATAGGTGCTAAAATGGATCTTTCACACAACCACGAATCTTCTTTTATATTGAGATTGTGAGCATCATCATAAATGCTATGTTTTTTTATCAAAATCTGAAATATTTTCATGAATAAAAACCTAACAATGTTTAACATCGATTTCTAATTATTATACTTAAAGTTCAGCTGTTAAAGTTTAAAACAGCTTAAATATAACGAATTAAAAAAACTCACAATTAAAAAATTAAGAACAATTTGAATTATTTTAGAAACAACTACCTACGCAGTTAACTAAATAAAATAACCTAAGAGTAATTTATCAAAATCTGAAATATTTTCATGAATAAAAACCTAACAATGTTTAACATTGATTTCTAATTATTATACTTGAAGTTCAGCTGTTAAAGTTTAAAAAAGCTTAAATATAACGAATGAAAAAAACTCACAATTAAGAAATTAAGAACAATTTGAATTAAGAAAAACAGAGAGGTAGAAAAATGAAAAATACCTTGAAAATTATTATTCTTCGATTACAATATAAATATTAAGCAAATAATAACTATTGTTTAAATGTGACTAAAAATGTAAATAAAAAAAAGAGAAAGGATTAAAACTTATCAATTTTTTTGTTTCTTGCATTGCTTTTTGCTTATGAAGCCTTGATTTATTATTTTTAAAAGTGCATCCGAAACAGCCGATGCTCTACTTAACTGAACAGTGAGATAACTATCATAAAAAAAATTATGGCACGTGTCAGCGAATTATGATGTGCGCGTAACACTGTTATGTCTCATGAAGAGCATCGGTCGCCAGTAACCAAAACAACGACTTCGTTAGCTCAGCTTGGCGTTCAATTTGGCGTTCATCTTGGCATTCAGTTTCACGTTCACCCGTATAGTTTCCGTTCCCGTAAGAATACGGGAATAAAATATAGCCTATGTTACTCCCCGTTAATGTAGCTTTCCATTAGTGAAAGAATTTTTAAAATCGCACCAGCCGTTTCCTAGATTAGCCGGAACAAACAGACAGACAGACAGATAGACAGACAGACAGACAGACAAAAATTTTAAAAATTGGTTTTTTGTTATGAGTACCGTATATACTTTTAGTGCATTAAGTAAAAAGCTGCTAATTTGAAATTACAAACAGACACTTCAATTTTATTTATATGTATAGATATTGAAAGTATAATGAATACAATGAATTCTCAAAAGTAAGATCTATCTATTATTTTTATATTTTTACAATGAACCTTAGAACACAAGCACAAATATCTATATTTGGTTCAATAGCCTCCGAAAGTCAATACATTTAGTGCATTTCTGTAAGTAAGAATTATTTATCAAGTAAATCGTAAAATACAAATAATACGCAAGTGTATTAAATGAAAAGAAACTATATACTTTGAATAGGTATTTGAAATTCATTAAATAAATGTTAATAAACGAAACGTATACTAAATGTTTATATACTTTTAGTTTATGTTTTAATGCGTGTAATATTAATTTTCACCTTTTGATTAATGATTTTGATTGTGATTTTGCGATGGTTTAATAGTAAAAAAGGTTTTACATTAAGTTAAATATAAATGCTGTTCTATTTGACTCACAGTTGTTTCCAACCCAGACTACTCCTCAAAACTTATTTCTTATCAATGATTTAAAAATCAGTTTGCGACACACATCTACAAAAATTAGAAAAGCAAGATAAAACTGAATATATATTTTTCTGAAATATTGTGTGCTTGGGGAATTCTTTATTTAAAAAAATAAAAGAAAATTCATTTCCTTCATCAGATAAAATGTTCTAAGATACTTGTAAAAAGTCATATAACTTATAAACTTTTTTTTTAATGCAAATCATCTGTTTTTTATTTATATTTATTTATTTATTTTGCATGAAGAAACAATAATCAATTATTTCAAGGTCTCTGTTTATGGATCATTTGTTCAATATCTTAATATTTTTACCATGCATTTTTTTGTTTATTTAGTAGTGTGTCTGATTACTTATAAGCACCGTATTTTTTTGAGCATTCTGCACTAAATATTCGTTTATCTATAAAAGAAATTAATATTTGTGACCAAGATTCTCAACTATGTGAGTGTAAAGAAGAGAAAACAAGGGGGATGGAATGACGAGTAGCATATTAAAAGAAAATTTTCTACCGCATCCTAAGATCGTCGATAGTCGCGGTAGTCAAGTGGTCAAAGGTCACGAATTATAAAATGCAATTCTTATAAAATAAAAAACTAAAACAATAACTCAAAGTTGATAGTAATACCAAATATCTGTATAGTGTTTCATTGAAAGATCGCAGCTAAAAAAAATTATAATTTTACCAAAGTAACGTAAGAGGTTCTATTTATATGATATAAATTTAATATTAAATTAGGATGCGTATTAAATACCTTTTAAGAGTAAACTTATAAACTTGTAGTGTACCAAGGGTGTGTAAAAAACTTTAATATATCATTTTTCATTGATTACCAACTAAAATCACGTGACATTCAAATTAGAGTTGTTTTTTTTTTAACTTGGAACTGGGCCAACAACTTAAATAAGTCCAATCACATAAAAATCAAAGCTTTCATAAAAGAAATTGGCGCAAAATAAAATATCAAATGCTTGGCCAATACCAACTTAATGAAACACTGATACCGCTTACAAATGAAGCAAGCGAATTCTAGTTTCTATTTGTGGAACCAATATCTTGAGTCCGAATAGAAAATAAAAAGCAAGCTACCTTTAATTGATCCCCCTACCATTGCATTTGATTTAAAGTACTTGACCCTAAGCCAGATATAAAATGCGTTCCTTAACACAATGAGGAATCTTAATGCAAAAATCAATATTTGGCAAGAGTAATTTTGTTAGTATACAATTCTACCTGCCAAAACTCTTGGAGAAAAAAGTGAAATATTTGTGTGGAGAGATTTTCTGATGTATTAGCTGTTGGTAACGGTGATAAGAATAGAAAAATTACTTCCGTAAAAATAACATTATAATTTGTTTACATAACGTTTTAGTTTACTATAAAAATTAAGGAGATTTATATTACAGTGGCGTAACGGAAAATATAAGGGGCTCCCTTCAAACTCAGGTTTTGGGCCTCAAGACCAAATATACACTTAGTGTGTATGTTAGTATTACTCAAGCTTTAAACCCCCTAGAATCCCTGTGCCACCCCCGCCAAAATGCGGGGCTTGAGGGGGTGTACATTACGCCACTGGAATATTATAAGAAAAAGAACATAATTATATATTTTCATTGATAATTTTTTTTCTTTTAAAAATGAAATTTGAGGAGCAGATAAATTAGTTCAAATTTTAGGATTTTTATTTTTGGAGATACAAATAAAAAAATTATAAAACCTTCTTATAAAGCAAAAGGAAATCTATCTGGTTGGAAAGTAAATTCCTCTCATCTTTTATATTTTTCGAGGGTACGATTGTTATTAGCAATAAATTGTAAAATTACTTAATTTCATAATGATATTATTGATGGAATTTTTTATTTAACATTTCAAAATTAAATTTTTTGGTAAAATTTTCATACATAAGCATAAATATAGAATTAATTTTATATAATATTTCGAAGATATAGGGATTAGTGAATTTTAATTAGTCGTTTTAACAATTTTATATATTGTCATTTCAAAGTTTACTAGCAAGAATACAAAGAAATTGTTGAAGTAAAAATAATCAAAAGATTTTAAATTTAAAAGAAGTTAAATATCTATTTTTTTAGAAAATTTCTATTTATATAACAAGATTTTAAAAACCCATTTGGATTTATTCACTGAGTAAAAAAGAAAGCTATAAATTCGATGTGCAAAACTCAACCTTGAAAATAAAATGAGGCTTTTTATTTTGCATTATTTAATGCTTTGCAGAAGCATACAAATTCATATTTTGGTCAGGAAATAAGAGAGGTAGAAAATAATACATAATCAATACTCATTTATGTTTTAATAGTGAAGTAGTAAAAAAATCACAGCTATCCAATCCAATGTCTGCATGAAATCTCCAAAATGTCATTCCCGACTATTATACGGGTAATTTTTTTTAGTGCAGTTTATTTTTTATACCCTAATATATATTGGGAGAGGTTTATTTCGGCTTCATCTATTTTGCATAAAGGCGATCAGTTATATACCCGAATAATCAAAATAACTTGACAGTTAAAAGAGTTAAAATATTTATTTTCCCCTAGAAGTTAGCTAGAAACGCGTTCAGAGCCCGCAATAAGAGATTCAACTGAAACTTGCAAAGAAGATAGAACACCCTAAATCTAAGCAAAAATAATAATTTACTAAATGTGATTAACCAAATTGAGTCAAAGAAGCCAAATATTCATGTGAACAGAATGTTTTTTTTAAAATTCATCTGGCTATTTTAGAGAATTATCAGTTCAAGAGGTACAACAAAAGTAGATGTAGACTGAAGAAAACGGGAAACAATCAGTATATATATATATATATATAAGGTATCCGAACATGCTTGGAGTACTTTTTTTTTAAAAAAATAGCATATTAAAACATTGTAAATGCATTTTTAGGAATTAATAAAGGTAAATACTAATATTTAACTAACAATATCTTTTAAACAATTATCTAAATTTTACAAAAATCATAATTATAAGAGAAAATTTTATCAATATTTTTGAAAAAGTTCGAAGCAATTAGAGAAAAAAAATAATTAACTTATATCATTAAAAGTATTACTTAAACAAATTAGATGTATTTATCTATAGAAAATTTACTAAAGTTTTAATTTTTTTTTTCAAAATTTCAAAATTTTAGAGCTGATTGTGTAAATATTATAAGAAATATGACTTTATTTATGAGACCATTATTTAAACAGGCCGTAACTCACAAAAAATATTCATACAATAAGAAATATCTTACTACATTCTATAGAAAATAATATAAATATCGCATTCAAAAAGTTTTATAGAAATACTTTTATAACATTTTGAGTTATCAGACTCGCCATAATAGATTTTGAACAATATAAATGCACACTTTGGGTAGAATAAGACCTACTTCTAGTTTTTCTAATTTTATAAAATTTACTATAACTAGCACCTGGGTAAAGTAGAAACAAAACAAAGTATGTTTTGTAAAGCCACAAAAGATTGCACAATTCAATAAAATAAAAAACAAAAATGTGTGTTTGGGCCGGATTTGCTCATTTCAGCGTGTTTGGATACCTTAACATAAAGGGATATTAAACGCATATTTCAATTAAACTAATTCTCGGACTATCAGCAATTATTAGGTTCAAATTTTTCGAATTTCAAGATAAATACGCACCTATAATAAAAGGGCGAGCAATTTTGTTTCCTTCTCACATTATAAGATTAAAGTTACGTTATTCTGAATTCTCTCTTCTCAACTGCTACAAAAACAGTATTATTTAAAATCAGCAAATGCAATTAACTCTCTTCACTTCTCAGCATATTTACTAAAAAATACGGAGAATTAATATGGTCTTTCTAACAGAATTTCGAACAAAAAAAATGGAATTAAAGCCTTCTAAATAAAGATATAGAAAGAAAACAGAGCTTTACAAGCAAAATATAATTCTTATAATATGAATTATCTACTGCAGTTTTTAAATAACTTAAGACTCAAATGATGAAATAATTAAATACAATCGGGCATTTATTTAACAAATTCATTCGGATCGAACCTTTTATTCATTAATCCGGGGCTATTCTATTATCGGGATTCACAAAAAAAACCAAATTTTTTGCACTTACCTTTTTATGAAACTGCATAATAAGCATCAACGCAAAAAAAATTAAATTCACAGTAAGAAACAATACATTTTTTATTCAAATGCAAAAAAATACTTTCTATTGGATGAAATAAGAAAGGAATTTCCTGTCTTATTTAAAACACAAGTGATAGGTTACACTTATGACTCATCTGCACTTGTAAAGTCTAATAATGGGCTGCACCCTTTCCCGCCGAAATTTGTTACACACAAGTAAAGTCTTTTTCGGTGTGTTTCGAACACAAAAAAAATGTATCATTTGGAAAGAAATTCAATTTTTTTCTAATCCAAACTAATAAAAAATCCCTTTTCGGCTGCTTAATTTATTCGTTAAATAAGAGGAGGAAGCCTTTATTTTAATCGAAAAGAAGAAAAATTCGTTAAATCGTGAAATGCTTTAAATTTGGGTCTGATGTGTATTGAGAAAAGTTCTTCATCAATTCAATATTTGTTTTACTTATGTTACTAAACTTTTTAAAAAAAAAAATATGTATGCAAAGTCACAGAATATTTTTTTATACTTGCATTTTTATAAAAAGAAGTTTTATATAGTATGCTAAAATAGTAGGTAAAATCATGAGGTTGCCTTCAATAGTTAAACTGGAAATATGTTTCTCTACGAGAGAAAGAAAATAAATTTTTAGAAATCCAGAATGTTCTCTTCCTTACTGTGAATTAAACTTGTATTCCAAACTCACATATCAAAATCTTTTTTTCTCCTCTGCTCCACGGTGGCAAGACATACCAATTCTTTAACTCCTCTCTTTCCTCTTTTTTTTTTCTTTCTTTTTTTTTAATATTTTTTATAGTTTCTAGTTTTTCCCGAAAAGTTTTACTCCCGTATTTCACAGAGATATTGTAGTTTTCCTCTGATTTTTATCCTATCTGAAATGGACCCAGGAACTCTCCAGCTTAAGTGTCAGATAAATAATAAAGTTCCTGTTATGTTTTTCAAGTAGAAGACTCGGTTCTCAGATATTTTTAAAAAATTCGAGAAAAAGAGCAAAAACTAAAATATTGAGACAGTTTTGATTGTAGTTACAAATATAAGTGGAGTAGAAGTTACTTCATCCAGGCAAACTTAAAGAAATTTGTGAGAAATAATGAAATTTCAAATAGTTTGATTCCGCTAAGAAACTTTCCAGAAGATTTTTTTAAAGAAGTTTTTACTTTTTCAATTTTTAGATAGATCTGTATTAAAAGTATTTATTCGTGTAATATTTTTTCATACTATGTTTTTGTTTCTGTGTTTGTTTCATTAAATATTTAATTGAGTTTTTTTCTGAATTTATTTTCGCAAGTATTAAAATGATTGATTTTTAGTTTCCATCAAATTATGATAAACTGTTTATAGAGGTGATCACAGTTCAAAAATATGTCGCAATACTGAAAATGCGAATATTTTTAACAGTGATTTATAATGAAAATATTACAGGAGGGAAGGGGGTGCAATAAAATACACGCAAATATCCTTTCGAATCATATTACTATATCAAAAGTATGACTCTATATTAAAAAAAAGTAACTTTTCTTACAGATACTAAATATTATTTATATAACAACCTGAAATTAAAATATTAACTTAAAATTGTATAAATACAGTTGAAAAAATTTAATTTCATCAGAATCGATATTGAAATTTCGATCATCTTTTCCGAACTCTATATTAGATTTTTGATCGTTGAGCACCTTTTAAAATTTACTTGAAAACATGGCATTGAATTCTAGAATACTCCTTCGTATCTCTGCCAGATAACACATAGCTAGAAAGGGATCTAACTGATCAAATTATACTCAAAAGTTATAGATATATTATTTTAAAATGTTTTTTTATAAAATATATATTTTTAATTATTAATAAAATGGTTTTATTACTATATTAGCTTAATTCGGATTTAAAATACTTGTCGGCTTCTTAACTATTTCTTCTATTAAAATTTGTCCCAGTAAAAATATTCGAAACCTCAAATAGGATGAAGGTTAAAGAAAAAATTATCAGAAGGGGCAGTAGCTTTTCAAAAGAGGCGTTTATTGAACCATTTTCTAAAATATTAAAATCTATACAATACTTTTTAAAAATTAATTTTTGGATTACTAACCCTAAAAATTAATTACTAATTGGTATTAATTAAATTCGTATGGAACAGTTAAACAAATAAATAAATGCACAGCCATAGTTATTGTAATAAACATTCTCATAAATTTAAATTGGGGACGCTTACACCTATATTAATTTTCTATACTCTGTTTCACCTCAAGTTGGCAGCATTAGGAAGGGTAGGAAATGTAACAATCCGCTTGAAAAATAGTTCCAACTTGTTTTGGAATTTAAATGAAAGCGAATGCATAGTAAATTGTTAAAAAGTATCGTGTATTATCGAAATTGTGATTTTAAGGATATATTTTAAGTTAATCACATCTTAAAAGCATTTATTCCTTAATATCTGTGAACGAATACAGTTAAAAAACAACAATTTGATGAAACTTCACTTGGCTAAAAACCGGTTTTCAAGATTACATCCTTGGCGGAGTTACCTAAGCATTCCCGCCAAATCAACGCCATTCCATTGCGTCTTTGCTATCGTTCATACGTACTATTTTGATATTTCGTACAACTATCTTTGTTCTTGTTTTTTGTTTTTTTTTTGACATTTGAACATGTCTGAGATAGAAATGTCACCAACCTCGCTGTATACACCATCGAAGCGAGGAAAATCTATCCGAAGCGGAGCTCGGAAAAACATATTGACTTCGAGAAGAAACCCGCAAGAATCCATCAGAAAAATAGTGAAAAAGGTTTCTGAACTGATTGGCGTTTCGAAAAGAACTGTTTTCCGTATGAAGAAAGAAAAGTAGGCTTTAAGTGCTGTAAGTTCTCCTGGTAAAAAACGGCCCGGTATCGTAGCAAGCGTAATAGGCTGGTGAAATATGACGACTTCACATTGCATGCATTCGGCGAAAAATTCCTGGCTTGTTTCGAAAAAAATGAGATTCCTACATTAACCAAATTTCTGAAGGAAGTAAATGATGTTTGCTGAAATTTGTGCTTCTGTATATTTTAAGTTAACATACATAAACGGACATTTATACAATGGATGTGATAATTATTACAAACGGATTTAAAATAGTAATAACCGAGAAAAGGCGATTAATTCTAAAAAAACAAGATAGAAATTTGTATTTTATAAACGGATGTAATAAATAAAAATTAAAGAAAAATGAGCCATTTATTTTGAAAGTGCCCTAAGTCACTTAAAAAATCAAGTTAATGAAAGCATGAATTACAATTTACCGGTATTTTTTCATTAAAAAAACATTGCCTTCAATATGTTAAGAACTATTGAGATTTGTTCGAGAAAGTTTTGCTAGTTTATTCATCAATATTTCTAAACATATTGAAACGTAAGCCATTAAATATCTCCATTAAAAAAGTGGTATATACTATTTCAAAAAAAAAAAAAAAAAAACAGCTCCTACAATTTTAATGAAAATTTTTTCCACAAGCATTTTTTCCCACTCGCCAAATATGGTGATATTATTCGTTTAGTCACACTCTGCTCCTAGAGTAACCCGGCAGCGGCTGTGATTCGGTCATCGTACCCTTCCTAATGCTGCAACTTGAGGTGAAACAGAGTATAGTAACATTTTGGCTCACCAAGGTCGAAAGAATAATTACGCCATCTGTCAGCCGATGTTATTTAAAGAGCATTTTGATTCCGAAAACATACTTGAGTGCATTTTTATTTGTATTCAATTAATTTTGTTTATACTCTGACATACGTTAAGTGCTTGCACATTCCCAATCGCATCTATGAATTACTTTGAGAAAAAAATATTTTACATTTTAAGGTAGTAAAAAAAAAATATTCGTAAATATATATTATAAATTGTTTTGTCTTCCCCTTGATGTAATATGAAAATAAACAATATCTATTATTTTTGGAATGCAAGACCATTTTGTGTACTCTTTACTGTAGGATATAAATATTTCCTTTAAAATTAACCTTCTCATAAAAATAAGGTTACGCCAAAAAAAAAGAACGCTTAAATTTTCTCATATTGAAAAATGCTTTGAATTCTTTAGTTTTGTAAAAATAACTATTATTAAGAAAGTTTCATGCTTTTAATTCTTAATTGATTAAATTCAGAAATATAATTACTGATTAAAAGTGTTAATCATATATTTACTAAAGGTGTCTATCGATTCTATTAGAAAAAAAGTATAATTTTAATGTATCGAATTATATACTGATATGTGAATATTTTTTAAAAGACATTTTTTTAATAAAATTGTTTTAGCATAAAAATTTGTTTGTGTTTTATTGTTACTTTTTTGTGTGCCTGGATCGTCGTCTGAAAACTTTTTAAAATATTCAGTCGAGTTTTCTGATAAACATTCTTCTCCCCACCATTCCAATAAAAACCCTTCAAACATTCACCCGAGGCTTTTTCAAAAAAATGTTTTGAAAAGTTCATCATAGTAATAAATTTCTCATGTACAATTTTAATAATAATAATAATAATATCTTACTTAAAAATTACATGATCTGAATCTATATAAGAATAATTTATATAACTTAGAAATTCTATAATAACTAATCTATTGTTATTTTCATCTGTATTGCTTTATATTTATACCTTTATTGTTTAATTATAAGTAAAATCCATAGTTGTACATACTTTTTCTTTATTCTTCTATAACTTACAGTAGTTTACTTGAACAGTCCATATATTTTTCCTACCATTTGACTCCTTTTCAATATTTATCCACGTTATTAAAGTTCGATGTATATTCCTGCCTTCTTTAAGTTCTACCCATTTAATTAATTAATCAACTTAGAGGACATGATAAATACGTTTTACACTGCATTATATTTCTCCAAAAGCTTTACTTTGAGTCAGATAAACTTATTTCATCAATCTTTTAAGTCAAAATGTCATAGATGATTTATTTTACTTTTCATATTTTCATTTCGCTATCTTGGAAGAAATATAAGTTTTCATTCATACATATATATATTTCATGAGAAATTTTCAACATAACACAAATCATTTTATCAATATTTTTTTTTCATTTATTAAAATGGGGAAGATTTTCACTCAATTAGTTGAATTCTTGACTCTAACTTTCTGCTGTAAAATACATTATCTATATATATGTAGAATTCATTGCACTCAATAATACACATTGCTATTATTAATATCTACTATTTCTTCTAGATAAACTTATTAAATATTTTGTCATCCCATCTACAGTCATGTGAATAAGAGGTTAATTATTTAAGTAAATCATGGTTGGCATTTTTGAAGTTGAGTTTTTAAAACTCTATTTAAAATTATAATTATCCAGAAACAAGTTACTTAATTATGTGTTAAGTCTTCTTCGCGTCCCACAGATCTTCCTGAAAAATTATTACTTAGTTTAAAGCGTTAGAAATTTGCAGTTTCTTTAAAAATGTGCATAAAACGATGTAATAATTATCCTAAAAATCAGGAATTGGCTTTCTTCAAACGTAACTAAAATTTTAGTTTACCTTAGAAAAATAATAATAAATGTATTATTAAAAAAATATTTAGTTGATTTATTTTAAGAAAAAATATAAAAGTTTATTCATAAAAAACCTGGCATTAACAATGCACACAAAATTTAAGATATATCTTTCTGTGATGTCAAATAATGATATTTTTAAGGAAAAAAATAGTTTTTAAATTTAAATGAAAAGAAACTTACTATAATTTGCTTTAAGTCATCATATTACATGCAGTTAAAAGCTAAAATTTTATCCAAACGATTTTGGAAAAGAATAAAAAATGACAAATCTTTTACGGGAAAAAAAAGGGCCTACAAATGTGAAATTATTTTACGAACACAGAAAGTCAATTATTTTAAAACTCATTAATTGAAATATTCAACGGCTATTAGTGAAATAATATTTGAATTAATAAAAATTGTAAATCTAAGTTTTGTGAATATGGATACTAAATCAATTTTTTAATTATAATTTTTCTTTTTGAATACACACAAGCGCATACATATCCATAAAAACTTCAGGCATTGTTTGTTATTTTTAGAACAGGTTCAACACTTAAGGCTGGTATATTTGAAACGATTAGAAAAACTTTAAGCACAGAAATTTCATTCACTCACATACCTAACAATTACCTCTTTTCTTTTATTTTTAAGACATTAATTTATAGATGTTAAAACTGATAGCAACCATTTAAGATTAAGATTAAAATTTTTAAATTTTAAGTGCACTAATAATATATTTATTTAAATGTGTCTTGCGAATAACTTAAAAATTAGGTTTAAAGTATAGAACTTTTCAATTTATTATAATATGTAAATTCCAAAATATTGTATCACAATTAGATGTGTGCTTTAAACGTTTTTTCACTTAGGTTTCAGTTAACATTTTGATAGTTATTAACTTTTATGCATTTATGTTTTTGAATACGATTTTGTTAAAATTCATTTGTAAAACAAGGTACAAATTTCCTTTCAATTGCCAAGCTCCATACAATCCAGCATGAAACTGCAACTTAACCAAGACCTATACAGAACTTTTCTAGCCAGATACAAGTCTGAGGGTTCCCAGAAACCCATGTACCCGAAATTGTATCCGTAGATCCGTAGGTACAAATTTCCATATTTTAGTAAAATTGAATAGCAAATTGTTTGAAATTAATGACAATTCTACATTTCTATTAATTCATGATTCACATATTTTTCAAATAGTTTTATTTTGAAACATTAAAGTCATATTAAGAAGTTTTTCTCTCTCTCTTTCTTTGTGTTTTTAAGTTAGAAAATTCATTTCCTTTTAAACAAAAGGGAATATGGAAAATCTTAGATACTCTGAAAACAATTCTATTTGTATTATAATCCTTACCACTATATTAGAATACAATTCCTAAAACAAAATCCAATTATTTATTTAAAAATTTTTTCCTTCACACTGAAAAGCACACTATTAAATAAAATACCGAAAAATATGTTCTGGTAATTTATCAGCTGTATATTAAAAAAAGAAGTGAACTTTTAGGCGTAACTTTTTATTGAGACCATCTCTAGAGAGACTCTGCTATTTCACTTCCAATTTAATCTAACATACACTGTAAAGTTCTTTCTGCAGTGAAAAAAATGAATTTTTTTTCTCCAGTACCTTGGAGATTTGGGGATAGGTTTTTTCCCTTCGAAGTATAATAAATGATATTAAATGTCACGAAAAAACAGTCAGATAGGTTATAACTTAATTTACGTGGTAGCTTTTAGTGTAAAAATAGAAGCATTAAATTGTGTTCGCTGTGGAATCAATTTAATCAGCTAGACTTTATTTTGAGTAGTGAATTGAATTACTTCTTCTTTGCATTTGCGAACACAATATTTTCAGAAAGTAGTTATTTTGTTCTTCTAGTATTGTATGTTCCTTTTAATACTTGTTTATTAGTGTAAATATTATATGTATAAAATATTGTCAGAGAGTCTTGTTTTATAAATCTAATTCAGTGAGAGTTTTTAATGTCGCTCTACAAAGCCACACGAGGGGTATTGGCAACGAACCTTGTTATTTTGAACATCGGTCAAGTGAAGAGAACGACACCTAAGCTGGTCCTCTCCCTCTAAACTTCCACATATGCCAACGGGAGGACTCTGTATGTGAGGTACAAATATTTTAATGAACATCAGCCTTTCTACATGGTGGATCTTCAATGGTACTGTTGCCCAAATTCATGTCACGCCGGTCACGAGCTCATGACTGTAATCCAACGCTCCTCAAACTGTG
>BMAO01019871.1:0-40337 GCA_019973975.1 Trichonephila clavata | reverse complement strand
TGTATCAATTTCCCAGTTTCTGATTATATTAAATTAAACCAATTATAAATTTACTGCAACCGCAGATTCCACCTTCCTCCCCTCTCCCAGCAACAGACGAATCCAAATAAAATAAGAAAAAAGAAAGAAATTTGTAAGTAGAAGTATTCTTAATTCAAATGAAAATCATTCCATAAAAACATTATAAGTGATACGTATACCTTCGAATAAAGTCGAAGAAAATGTTATATTTTTGTCACCACTTAAGAAATCAACATTGGAACAAATATACGTTTAATTTTACGAGTTTCTTAATATAATTTCTTATTATAGATTCTAACTAACTAATCAAAAAAAAAAAAAAAAAAAAAAAAAAAAAAAAAAAACCTCACGATATATTATTCTGCAGTACTAAGGTAAAGCCAACTAAAGATACACCCAATCTTCAAGATAGGAGGTTAAGTTTCCACAAGGAAACAGGCACTCTGTTAACCACTCTACATATATAATATAATTTCTATGTTTATCTTTTTAAATGAAATTTTTTGAAGTAACATTTGACGCGTGACTGATTAAGTCTGTGTAACAGTAGCTATTTTTTTTAGATTTGAAGTTGATAAATATCATTTCTTCCCTCTCCTATCTTATCTTTATTTTTATTTTAAAAGTCTAGTTGATGCACCCATCATTGAAGGTAGGTATCAAAGTAGGTATCAAAGTACAAATTGTTGTTTCCTCTGTGTAAACTCTTATTGGTAAATTCACACGAAAATATCTTTTTTTTTCTCTAGCGTGAAAAGATATCGAAATTTCGTGTGACGTAGTTATAGTTTTGAGTTGTGTTTCATCAAAGATTGAATTATAGGATATAAAAATAAGGATTGAAGCACATTATATGTACAACTAAACTACTAAGTTCTCGTGAAATGCGATGAGGAAATATTCGGAAAAAGGGAGAATATATTTCACCTCTTTAAAAATATTTTGTGACTGATTACTTTCGGAACCATAATTATGAAAAATAGCATAAATTATTTTCTTTTTCATATTTACTGTCCCCTGAATTAGAACTCACATATAAA
This sequence comes from Trichonephila clavata, assembly GCA_019973975.1. NCBI lineage: Eukaryota > Metazoa > Arthropoda > Arachnida > Araneae > Nephilidae > Trichonephila > Trichonephila clavata. The sequence goes on along the minus strand of BMAO01019871.1, from coordinate 39,276 downwards.
ATTGTTTTAAGAATATCATTACAGATAAATTATTTAAAATACAATTTGTTGCCAAAAAATGAAAAAAAAGTAAATAAAATAAGTAAGTAAATAAAAAGTAAAACTATATTCATTTTTATGTTTTAAATGTGTATACTTTGATATTGAAACTAATTATTTTAACTAACTTTTGTATTCACAGTAGTTTAGTTTCCTAAATTTTGATTTACTGGAGGGGTAGTTTTAATGACCTAAAAAGGAAACATGAAATATATGAACATTGAGGTAATTGTTAGCAGCAACAGATGGATAATCTGTTGATGAAATCTACGCTTTAAGTAAACCCTTTTTGTAAATAATTCGTTAAATAAAATCAAAGACTACGAGGCATGTCCGGAAACTAAGAACCATTTCGTTCTATCGCATCCGCAGCTGTAGTATCGGAGTTCAACCTATGCGCACATGTGTCTCTGGTTGGCTGTCAGTGCAGTGACACCATTATAGATGGATTGTGTTCTTTTTACACATGTTAATGATCATTCAAAATGCTTAACACGATTGCCGATCCCACCGACTGTGAAGTATGTTCTGTAATCGGTTTTTTGAAAGCAAGGAAAGTTAAACCAGTTGAAATTCATTGTCAACTTGTAGAGGTTTAAGGTGAAAGTGTAATGAGTAATGGAATGGTGAGAAAGGGGATTGGAAAATTCAATGATGGACGCAGCAACGCTCATGACGAAGCATGGAGTGTGGCATTCAGTCTTTAATGATGGTTTGGTTGAAAAAGGGAATGAGAAAATTCGTGAAAACAGACGGTTCACGATAAGATAGCTACGTGATTATTTTCTGCTTAGAGTTGTTGAGCAATGGCTTTCTTCACTGATGGCATCTTTCTTAGAAGAAGGTATACACAAGTTAGTTTACCGATATAAAAAATGTTTGAAAACAAGGGTGGTTAACTATGTAGAAAAATAATTTCCAACATGCTCTTTCATGTAAATATAAATTTCGTTTTGAAAAAAGATTTTTTATGTCAGTTTTTCCAAAACGATACTTAGTTTCCGGAAATGTCTCGTATTTTTACCATTTTGTTATTTAATCTATCAGAATAAGTTTTGAAAGTCTGTTAAATTTATCGCCATCAAGGGTACAAACAAATTATCTCCTTACCAATTCTGTGTAATTATCAAATGGAATATTACTGGTATTAATTTTTTTTACTTGAATACGTCTTTAAGAATGCTGTCATAGTGGGAGGCAATTAAAAAAAATGAATGATAACAAAATCGAGGGATAGAGTTTGATGTTGCAGCTACACACATATCTATAATCTCCATCCAAAATTCAATTACACCACTAGATAGCTAAAGGATCAAAGACGTCCATTACGCTAAGTAAGGACTGTGGCGCATCTCGCGAGGTGGAGAGGGAAGTGCCACCATTTTGAGCTCCTTTTGCTGCGTATCGCGAGATTTTCATTTAGTATAACTTTTGACTCGGAGCAGCTACGACGTTCGTTTTAGTTTCAATCGAAAGCTTCATCAAAATATATCGATTGCATATAAAACATTAGTGTAAAATAGTCATAGTGAATTTAATAAGGTGTTAAAATAAAAATAAATATTATCAAAAATATATAATGTCGGACTATACGCGTCAAAAAGCCAAATACAAATACAAAGATCGTATACGGTTGGAAAGGGCTCCCCAAGAGCAATCGAGTGATACCAATAAATCCCCTATGGTTTAGTCAAGCAGTGCTGTGAATGTAAAAAAATGAATGCGTCCGAAGGGACTCGTCGAGTTGGGTGGACTGCCTTATAAGATTCCGCTTGCAGTGGGTTATCCTTGCATGATTACGACTAACATTGCCGTTGAGGGTGACAGTGAATGGCGCATTTGGTGTCTTAAAGAATATAGAGCTCCTCAGTGAAGATGAGCATTATGCGGAATTAGTGGCACAGGACAGACCAACGTCTGTCACATAAACAGCGACTCAGACTATGGATAGAATTCCCGCTCGATATGATAGGCCAGCGATGTTGACTCAAGTCTAAGCGACATGTAATTTGAAAGCATGACGTTCTCGACTTCAAATGGACACCAACAACAACGCACAGTACCAACATACTTCTCGGTTCGATGATCAAATGCCGCCGAATACAGTTTCCCATCTCACTAACATGTGCGATCACGACCACAAATCACAAATCATTCAATCAAATCAAACCATGGAATCAATATGATAAACCACAGCAAAAAATAGTTTATGTGGCTTTGAGTGGCGTCATATCATTAGATGGTCTTTATATGGCCAATACCCGAAAAGATTTCTAGTTTTATCACGGATCTATATAATAAGGCGTTTCCAACAGTTAGAGAGGTACAAGATGAGTACCAGAGATTGGCCCAACATCCATTGCGCCGACACTAGTCGCCTCTACTGATTCCATCATCAACCGATATAATTATTTAGCAATCAGAGAGGCTTGAATGGAAGATTCCATGTCAGTGAATGTGCCTAGTTTTGATCTGAGATCCTATTGTAATACTTCTAAGCGCAGAAAAACTGCAACTACATCATCGTTGGCGATATCAACATCATCAAGTCGCAAAGCCTGTGGAGTCGCCATATACCGCAACATCATAGCTTCACTGATTGTAATAGAGTTAACATTGACATTTTGAAATTATATGGGGAACGAAAGACACAAAGGTTGGTGATATCTGTGTAGGAAATGTAAAGGTTAATGACATCTTCAAATTCATACTCTGGTGTGTATACATCCATACGGGCTCAGCATTAGCAGAAATTAAACTCTTTATGTTACGATCGCTATTAAAATATTCCAAAAACATTGCTAAAGTTATACTCGATTACGATCCTTCTCTTACTACAACAATTATGATAGTCGGAGAATTCAATGTTAATGTTTCACAAGACCGTTCATTGCCCTTCTTCATGCTCAGCGAGTTCCAATTTATCTTACATCGAAACTTCTCCAACAACGTTAGGTAATACCTGTATTGATTTAATGTTTACTAAAAATATCGATGTTTCCTGTATGCCATATGTGTTGTACTTTTCGTATCACAGACCTATAATCAATAAAATATTATAGCACAATACTGATTTCTTGCCTGAACTTGTTGAAAGGAAATAGTTGCCATCATAAGCAAAACATAGAAACCCGGAGGACTTCTTAGTGTTCAAACATGATTATGACATACATAAATATTAGTATTTTTATATAAAAATATTACCCGTTACGAGACGTATTCACGTACATCACATGGCCATGGCCATGACACAGCTAACCCTCTTTTTTGATTTAGTGATATATATGGAATATTTGGAAACGCATGAAATAGATTTCCCAACATTCATTTTACAAAAAAAAAATATCATATTCGTTTCCTTTTTAATTTAGTTGATCTTGAAAAAAGGATCCTCCATCCACAGCACATGACTCTTAAGTTAGAGTACCTATTTATTTCCTTTAGAGCTTCATACTTCTTCAACACAATTTACAGAAAACAATTATACTTTGTTGCCGGTAATTCCAATATGCAGTTACAATATACCGTATTCGATTTTAGAGTGAAAGAGTACTTTCGATTCCGAGATGCTTTTTGATAAAATATGGACTTTAGTAACATTTATGATGTCATAGGGTACCAGAAAGATTTTGAGCTTCAGACAGATAGATAAGAATAAAAGCTCTCTCCCCCGTCGTTGCTCTTCTTTTTATAATCGAAGTTTGATAGTAGCAGATATAAAAATTTTTGTGCTCAAAGGCGTTGGATACTGTGATAAATATTGGACAGTTATTTTTAATACAACTTAGTCTTTAATCGGTTAAATTGGAAAATTTGTTGAACTAGAGATCATGGATTCTTCAGAAGAATCGAAGGTTTCAACAAACACGACAAGGAAACAATCGCAGGTTGTGGTAAGTTTGGGATACGTTTTCATTTTAATTTTACGAAAACAAACATGCATGAAATTAATAGGTAAAAGTATTTAAAAACCTTTTCATATAACCAGTTAAATTTTTTTACATTATCTTTTGTTTATGTAAGGTTTATTAAAGGTTTCAGTGCCACATTATTAAGTGATATCTACAGCAGGGGTTGGCAACCTATGGCACGCATGCCCCGTGTGGCACGTGATACAATTCTCCCTGGCACTCTGCACTACTCTACAAATTTATCAATTTTTTGAATGGATGGAAGTTGATGAATTGGTAATGGACCTTATTTGACAAGCATCTTCAGAATTGTGAGCACGTTTACGGAATAATGAAAAAATCTGAAAGATAATTCTAAAAGATAAATTTTCAGCTATTTTGTAAAATTATTGGATGTCATTGTTGGAGATATTGAATTGTTTGAAGAGAGAAATTTGCATGTATTCTGCTTTCCACATTTGATTCTACGTATCAAAGTACAAAAATATGTCCTCATATAAAAAAATATTTAGTCTGCAAAGAAATTGTTTAACTACTGAATGTTCAGAAGCGTGTCCAGTTGAAAGTCACACATTGCACCCTGATTTTGCGATATGAAAATACAGCGGTGCAAGTACTAAGTTCGCATTAAAATTTTTTTTTATCATTTTATTTAACTATAATAAAGGGAAATACTAATATTTCATGTTATCTACTTCTTATTTTAATAAATATGTTTTAAAATATATAATATAGGTACAATTGTATTTTGTTTTTTACTTCTGTTGAAAGAAATACTTATATTTTATGCCGTTTACTTTTAAGAAATATTTGTAAATGATGTAAAATTGATTAAAATAAAACTGTAAATATCTATATTATTAACCTCTATTCTCTAACTCTACATGCATAATCGCGGGAATCGAATTGTTTCAAAAAATTTCTACTGTCTTGCACGTTGAATCATATTGGTAGATTGGTTTGGCACGCCGCAGCTAAAAGGTTGCCTACTCCTTATCTACTTTATCATTTGCTGCACATAATATTATTGTAACACACATATGTAATAGTAAATTTATATTGATTTTTTTTTTTATTCACAAATAATCCGTTTCTAAGTACAAATTTTTTTTCTGAAATTTTTAATTTCTGATTCTTTTACAAAAGGTATTCGTTTTTACAGACAAATTCGGGATTTTTTTTTTTTGAAAAATATAATTATTTAATCTTATAATCACCAACCACGATGAATGAGAATTCGAGTTATTTTTACAATCGTACGCTGTGCTTCTAAATAAAGGAACAACAGTATAAGCAAGACCTTAATTTCTTTCCTCAAAAGACATATTTGTGAAAAGTTACAAAGTTGCACATTCAACTCTTATTTTACACATTCCTTAGAAAAGCACGTGCAAAAAAATTACATAAAAAATACATGCGACGTTAGGTAATTTTGGCGGTATGTTCCACAGCTTTAAAAAATCGTGTAAGATGAAAAATTTTAAATATTTTTCCAAAAAAACCGTGCAAGAAAGTAATATTGAAATCCATGTTACTTAAGAAATTAAATCAATTCACTTTTATTAAAAGAAAGGATTGAAATTAGTGTATAGAGAAAATTTAGTCAGTAAGACAAACAACATATAAATAGCCAAACTAAAATTAGGAATAAAACTACTAGCAACTGTTGACCGCTACTTGATAACAAGCGTGCGCGTTTATTAAGAATTGGAGGTTTATTACGAACTGGTTTTAAATGCGGTCAGCTGTAAATGTGTCCGATATGTCCAGTGCATCTGTCGGCTTTGACTTAAATGAAGAACCTCGTTTGTTTTTTTACGGTATTGTTTTTTTTCTTTGTAATAAATTCTTTTATTAGCTGCTGTTATTTTGGTTTCTTAAGTTTGTTACATAATTATTGATATCCTGCTTCACAAAACTTAGGATAACGTTGAAATTTTAACGCAAGCGCTATGTCAAGATCATGAGTAATATTAGGACACAAAATACAATTACCGTGAAAATCGTTAGCACTTAACTGAGGGGGACTGAAATATATTTTTTCTTGTTAAAAGATATTGTCGTATATATTGAACAAAATTAAGTTTATTAGAAACATTTTATTTACATAGATATGTATATCTGCAAGTATTTAATAAAAATCAATGAAACAAAAACATTTACAGGAAAAATGAAATTTAATTCGAAGTTTTCAAGTTTTTTGAAAAACCAAACATTTATTTAGTTTTTGGAAAATAATCTGATATTTTTATTTGCATTGTGCTTTTTAACATCAAAATGTTCGAAGTCAGCCATTTTGTTATTCATTTCACCATTGGAATGTGTGTCTAAATTACCAAGCACACTTTTCAAGATGTTCCTCATTTCGGAGGACGTGGGAAAATGAGCTACATTATTTAGTTCATTTTCGAGTCGGAATCTGTATCAATGATAGTTTTTGATATTTGAACAAACTCCAAAATGTCTTTGTCTGCCATTATTGGGGCTGTACACATTTTATCATCTTCTTCAACGAATTCTTCCGATGATACAGTAGGACAATTCAATAATACAGAAACAAAGGGAAACAACCTCTCTTTTATTTCATATCCCTCTTAAATCTGGCGTTTTCCTCATTTTGTTCATTACGAGAAAGGAAATCTTTTCGCGTTAAGTGATTTTCGTTTCGTTTTAAGAGAACAAATGCATGAAAATGTATAGTAGTTTGTCGAAACCGTTGTATTATTTCGTGTTAACCGATATTTAGTCTTAAGCGTTTTCGTGTTGAGCATATTGTATTGCACACTAAAAAACGAACTGATGTGCTCAAGTTGAAGTACAACAAAATAAAAAAAAAGTGATTTTAAAATTTGGGTAATCCTCGTAACTACAGAATTCAAAATAAACAAGCCATGAAGTCGACCAAGCCACTCATACATGAGTGGGCATAGGCTGACCGTCTTCTAATTTCACTGCCAATATTAGAAACTTTGAAAAAATTGTTCGTGCTAGAAAAAAATTTGTGTAAAAATATATATTGGTGAAACGTGTTATTTTAAAATCGTGTAAAAAAAAAGAGTTGAGTGTATTAATATAAAATGTCATTTTCATTTGTTGGTTCTTAATAAATGTTTGAAAGTGAATAAGGCAGAGGGATAATTAATCCATTTCTTAATCTAAAAAATAATAAAGAATAAATCTTAATACATGAAAGTTGAATAAAAATATTTGTACATATATTTATTACACTCTACTTTATGATTACAAATATTATGTATAATGTCGTCCATCCGGTATAGTGATTAGCGACGCGGACTGCTGAGCCGTAGGGCCTGAGCTCGAATCCCGGAGAAGACATGGATGTTTGTAAAATTATAGTGCCTTTGCGACATGGGGTACTTTAAATAGTCGTCGAGCCGCAAGTCCTCTCGTGAGGTTGGTGGAAGGCGAAGAGAGGTGGGAGGTCCCTGAATCTCCCCTCAAAATTGCGATGGATCCGAGCTAAATCGTACTGTCACCTAAATGGTGCTCAAGGCTACGGCCAACGACAGGCGTACATCTAGCCCCTTGCCATGATGAATTTCATGAGCCTGGATCTGAGGCAGTCGAGATCAGATGGCATAAGAAACAACTACATGGACAATGTAATAAATATGCGCATAAAGTATTTTTATTTAACTTTAATATATTCAAATTAATTAATAGTTATTAGTAGTAATACTCTTTGAATGGTTTATTAATTATTTATGTGTGCGTATGATTTTTCATTATTTTTTTTAATCTATGTAATATAAATTTAATATGTATTAGTAATTAGAATTTAGTATATGTTTTACATAAACCGAATCAAAATCATTACATTACATATACATTTCAAACTTTTTATTATATTTTTTATTTATATTTCTTTGGAAATTTATTGAATTTATTATTTTTTACTTTTTATTCTTCGTTTTAAATATCTCATTTTTCTTTTATTTTTAGTCTATTGGTTCCATATTCAAGGATATAGTGAGCAACTAGAGAATATTCAGACTGTGGGTCTTGATTCTCCCGAATCACTATCTGTTATTGTAGACATGGGACAACTGTTTGCTAGTGTGTACGATAATTTTACTAGAAGTATTCCAAAAGAGGATATAGAAAATTTTATTCATAAGGTGATGCAAAAGTACCCAAGCAACCCAAATCTATTAGAGCAAATTACAAACTGGTGCAAATGCAGAAAAAGATTGATCAAAATTTGCGAATGTAACAGCTAATGAATTGGACAATAACTCATTTGTAGTTTCGATTGGAAGGTTGATTGGCTCCTCTGTTGAGTTTCTCAGTTCATTAAATCTTGGAATATATGAAGAACTAAAGGCAAATTTTACAGAAACTGCATCAAACTATGCGCCGATTCTTGGATTGATAGTGGAAAATGCACTTCAAATAGCCCCTCATCTTAGATACATGGGCATAGTTAGTTCCTTATTTGATGTATTTAGGTGTGAAACCATTATCAACAATGTTCGATCAGCAATGCAAGAAGATAAAATTAAGTTTGAACCTTTGAAAACTTGGTTCGAAGAGACCGATGAGTTCGATGCTACGGTAAAAAAACTGTTCCCGTATGAGATTGATAAAGATTTGATAAATGTAATTGAAAAAAATCTGAAAGATCTGGAAAGCGACCGAAAAACCTTTGCTTCAATATTGATTTCAAATGTTAAAGAAAATTCGAAGTTGATGTCAGATGATACGTTTCTTACTAAAGTTTTCATTTTCAGCAGGACTGAGGCTGCTAAGGAGTGGTATTCAAGGTAAGAATTAGAAGAGTTATTACTATTGAATCCATTTTCCAATATGTGTTATATTTCATTTCAGTTTGAAAATAACAAAATGGTAAAAAACGAGTTTTTCAATTCCTACTATTAGCTCATTCTCTCCCTATATATATATTTACTCGCTATATTACTACTATTATTATATATCTTGTTCAAATTTTCGATCGTTAATAAAATATATTCTATTCATTCAATCAAATTCAAATAATTTTTTTAAAAACTTGTAGTGACACTTGATGTTGAAAGAGTTTTTTCAAAGATTAATTCATTAATTATTCGTTAATTAATTGAATTAATTACAGGTTTTCGACGCCAACTTAGATTCGTCTCCATTGTTGTAACAATGACAAAAGTTGGCGTCGAAAACTGGTTTTTCAGCCAAACTAGCCCAAATCGGGTGTGCATTGTTACAAGAATGCAGATAAACCATGCTCTGTTTTCAATATATATATATACATATATATATATATATCTAGTTTAAATTTTCAGTCGTTAATAAAGTACTTCCTATTCATCCATTTAAAGTAGGAATTGAAGATCCGCAGAGAAGATATTTGAAACAAATCTTGTATCTGATATTAAACCTACACTTCAGAGAAAAAAAGGCAAAAGAGAAGCTATTTAAGTCCTTTCAATTCCTACTATTAGTTCATGCTCTCCCTATATATATATATATATATATCTTGTTCAAATTTTCAATCGCTAGTTACATTTTTTAAACTTTTAATGGATGACACTTGACGTTAATACAGTTTTTTCGAATATTAATTCATTAATTAAATTAAAAAATGAATAATTAATAAGAAACAAATATGATAGCCAAATAGCATATAAAAAGGGAAAACGCTCTTTGTGTCCCTGTAGTGCAGTGGATGGCGCGTTGGACTTCTAATTCAAAGAGCGTGGGTTCGGATCCCACCTGGGATGGCCTGATTTCTGCGAATGTGAGTTCTTTTTTACTATAGAATAAATAAATTTAATTAATGAATAAATAGTAACACAAACAAAAAACATAGTCCAACACCATATATAGAAAGGAAAATGGAAAATTGCTAGGGAAATCATTTCTATTTTGTCACTTTATATTGTGATTCTGTGTCAGATGTATATACATATTTATATTAATTGTAACTATTTAATAAAAAGTAACTAAAATAAAAATTTTCTTTGTTAACCTAAGTAGCAATTGACTCTTAATTTTTTTATATTATTTGCTGATAACATACATCCATGTGCATACAAAAACCAATAGAAAAATTTAAACTCAACAGATAAACTGCTGGGATTCCATAAAAAAAAAAAAAATAGTTTTTAGATGGAATTGCATTTTTCTATAACTTTATTATTCATATTATAATTTTACTATCATTCTAACTGTACTTTTTTTATTATTCAAATTATATTTTTATTATTAATGTGCTTTGTATGTCCATTTATTAGGTGTACAACTTTACGTCCACCGTTTTGCAATAGAGGGCTGTAGCGGTAAGTGGTAGTCGAAATAAATAGATCGTAGATGTCATACAATAAGCTTAGGTATTTGTAAACATAACGCCATCGAAATATTAGTCGATTTGTGTCTGCATCATAAAGTTATTCTCGATTAAACATGTCAGCTTACGAGCCAAATTCTCGTCATTTGCGGGAGGTTTTAATTTTCTGCTTTAATATGAAGAAATCTGCGGCTGAGGCTCATTGAATGCTCTCAAATACCTATGGTGAGGCCGCTATTAGTGAAAGAACGTGCCGAGAGTGGTTTCAACTCTTCAAGAACGGTGATTTTGACGTCGAAGACCAGCATGGCGGTGGAAGAGAGAAGGTTTTCGAAGATGCAGAATTGGAGGCATTACTTGATCAAGACTCGTGTCAAACGCAACAAGAATTGGCAGGATCATTGGGAGTGACGCAACAAGCCATTTCAAAACGCCTGAAAGTCATGGGAATGATTCAGAAACAAGGAAATTGGGTTGCCGTACGAGTTGAAGCCGAGAGATGTTGAACGGCGTTTGTTTGCTTGTGAACAGCTGCTTGCAAGGCAAAGACGGAAGGGATTTCTGCATCGCATTGTGACTGGGGACGAAAAATGGGTTCATTACGATAATCCCAAGCGCAGAAAATCATGGGGATATCCCGGCCATGCTTCCACGTCGACGGCCAAAGCGAATATTCACGGTTCCAAGGTCATGCTCAGTATTTGGTGGGACCAGCTCGGCGTAGTGTATTATGAGTTGTTAAAACCAACTGAAACAATCACAGGAAATCGTTATTGAACGCAATTAATGCATTTTAGCCCAGCATTGAAAGACAAACGTCCGCAATACAACGAGAGACATGATAGTGATTTTACAGCATGACAATGCTCGACCCCATGTTGTGAAAGTGGTCAAGACGTACTTGGAAACGTTGAAATGGGAAGTCCTACCCCACCCGCCGTATTATCCAGACGTTGCTCCCTCGGACTATCACTTGTTTCGATCAATGGCACACGGCCTGGCTGACCAACACTTCCGGTCTTATGAAGAAGTAAAAAATTGTATCGATTCGTGGATCGCTTCAAAAGATGACCAGTTTTTTCAACGTGGGATTCGTACGATGCCCGAAAGATGGGAGAAAGTAGTTGCCAGCGATGGACAATACTTTGAATCATAAATGTATAACCAGTTTTTTACAATAAAGCCTCGAATTTTGGAAGAAAACGGCGAAAGCAAAGTTGTACGCCTAATTTATGCTTTTCTTAATTTCTATTCAATTCTTATTATTATTTACAATTTCTGTTTTATATGTATTTTGTGTAATACAATTACTTTTACTGTGATACTTGGTACTAACGTTATTGACTGTATTTATCCCTTTCGTGATGGCAACATGTTTGTTTGGAGTTGTTTTTGTAATACAATCTCTGTGGAATGTTCAGTTGCTGAACTGTCTCTTGCTGGAGAATGTTCTCGCCGCATATAGCTGCTGGCAATTACTTAAATTTTTTACACAAAATTTAAGTTTTAAAAGCAAAAGTCATCATGTAGTCCTGTGTGGTAGACATTTAGCGAAGAACAAAGCAAAGGGAGGCAATTTGGAGCAGTTTGAGTCAGCTCGAAAAAATTCCCCTATAAAGATATTCATACAATTATTAATGACCATTTGACAAAACTAGTGGAGAGAGTTTTTTATTCATTACTTCCAAATTTAGATAAAAACAAGTAATAAAAAAAGAACTTTTTTAAGTCAATGGATGAATAGAAGTATTTTATTAACGATTGAAAATTTAAACAACATATATATATATATATTATATATATATATATATACTCCTGTCCATAAATTAAGGATAATTCAGAATCACACAGAAATTGAACTCTAAAATAAAAATTTCACCTGTAGAATTATCACACACATCTTGAAGAAGAATATGCAAATTACAGGAAAACCACCAGATGGCGCGGATAGTACTTCACAGTGACGAGAGTGTAAGAGAGGGTATATAAGGAATGGTGGCAAAGAAGTAAAATTATTCACAAGCGCTTTAAAAGCCTTTCAGTGCAATAACCGCATAGTTATGGCACAAAGGAAGCATTTGGATGATTTTTTACGTGGTAGAATTACCGGACAACTGGAATGTGGACGTACCCAGTTCTGGAAGTATCCGAAGAACTTCGAATCGCCCAGAGTGTCATCTCTAGGCTTTGGCAACGATTCCAAGATGATGGTAATGTGAGTAGATGTTACAGCACAGGTCGCCCCCGAGTTACAACGCCGAATGAGGACCGGTATTTGCCAGTTACTGCCAAAAGAAACTGACGGAGCACAGCATCAGACCTATCTCGTCAGCTCTCTTCAGCTACCGACCGGTACGACAGTTTCAAGGCAGACCGTGTACAGGCGGTTAGGGAACATTGGTCTATATGCTCGTAGGCCTGTCAAATGTGTGCCCCTTACCACAACTCACTGTCGCCTGCGAGTAACCTGGAGTAGAGAGCATGCATTGTGGACACTGCAACTGTGGTCTTGTGTGATGTTTTCCGACGAGTCCAGGTTTAGTTTGCAGTCTGATTCTAGCCGGACTTTCATATGGAGAGCGCTAGGAACCCGTTACCACCAAGAGAACACCTTTTAAACGACACCGTTACGGTGGTGCAGGATAGCTCGTTTTGGGAGGACTTATTCTTGGTTCCAGAACTGACCTGCATGTTCAGAGTGTAACGATGAAAGGCCACATCTATCGGGATGTCATTCTGGAACAACACGTACGTTTGTTTCGGGGCGCCATGGGTGCTGAATTTCTGTTTATGGATGACAACGCCCGTCCTCACCGTGCAAACATTGTAGACGAATGCCTTCAATCGGAGGATATCACCCGTAGGGATTGGCCAGCATACTCACCGGACATGAATCCAATAGAGCATTTGTGGGATATGCTTGGCCGACGAATTGCAGCCCGTCAGTCCCCTCCCACCTGTCTACCGGAACTTCGGAGGGCATTGCTTAAAGAGTGGTGTAATATTCCCCAAGATCAGATTGATAATTTGATACTCAGCATGCGTAGGTGTTGTAAGGCCTGTATTGCATCGTCCGGGATACATACTCAGTATTAACCGTCATACTAACTATATTATACTGTTTTTTGTAAATAGGTTCTTTTTTGAAATTTGCTCCAGGGAGTAAAAATCGCAATTTTTATTAATTATGTCAAACATATAGCATCTTTTTACTCTTTACCTTTTGTTTAATAAATAGACTTTACAAATAAGTCAAATTTGTTTTGCTTCTGTCTCTTTCTTTGCCTGAACTTCATTATCCTTAATATATGGACATGAGTGTATGAAGAGAGAGAGTGAACTAAGAGTAGGAATTTTACCTGGTAATTATTGAATTAATATTTGAAAAAAACTGTATTTACATCAAGTGTTTTCCACTTCAAGTTTAAAAATTTATTTGAACTTGATTCGATGAATAGAAAGTATTTTATTAACGATTGAAAATTTGAACAAGATATATAAGTATATATATATATATTAATATATATATGTCGTTTTTTGCGAGTGAACATCAAGACATTTTATTTTAACCGTCTTTATTCCATGAAATCACTTTGTAATCTCCTTTGTAAGATACGGACACGTGTTAAAAATCAAAAGTCCGCGGCTTCTCAAAAGCCAGACGTCTTCAAGTACATGTCTTATTGAAAAGGTATACTTGAGAATTTAAGCATGTCATATAGGTAATAAAAATTAATAGTCGGAGCGGTAAACTGCTGTTAAGGCCATGTGTTCTTCATTCCCGTACTGGGTAATAAATTTAATACTTGAAGATGTAATGGAAAAATAAAATTTAGAGGTGGTCTAGGGTTTAATTTTAGATCTAATTTAATTATCCTGACATATATATATATATATATATATATATAGGGAGAGAGTGAGTTAGTAGTAGGAATTGAAAAAATTTGATTGGGTTTGTAATCCATTTGTGATAAGGGATACCTCTGTACATGAATTAACTTTGAATGTAGAGTAAGAACTAATTTCACTCTGTAATAATCAAGATTTAATTTTAAAAACCTTCGGAGTCAATTAATTCATTTTGGATTAAAATTTGAGGAGATTATCTCATATTAGCGAAAAAAAACTAAAAATATGTACACATAGAAAACCTGTGACTGTCTGTAACAAAACTTAAAATAGTCCCATACAATTATGGTACAGGTTACATTCAACATATTACATTGTTCTTGGTTCATAGTGCATCAAAACTGCATATTTCTTTATGAATCCACTGTACTTTATATTATTTGTTCCGGAAGAAAGTTCGCTAAAGACCGTATCACACGTATACGCATTTGGTGCAATTTTCCTTGAAAGAAACCAATTTCTACCTAGTTGCCATAGCAACGGCTCCGAACAACTTTTCCCCAGTGAGCTGAAAAAGTTGTTTCAAATAAAAGTTGCTTGAAATTCCAGCCAATGGGGTTCTTCGGCACCCTACGTCATAAACAGGATGGCAGCTTCGGTTTCATCAAGCGCATCAGAGAGAGAGAGATAGATATGGCGTATAATATTTTAAGCAGAAAGGCGCTTCATTCCTGTTAACGCCCGTTATCCAAAGCACGAGCGAAATAAAAGAAATAATGTTGGATGTTCGTATTCTGAAGCAGAAAACCGGCAAGTAATATTTGAATGTGGAGATAGAGCGCGGCTGAGGCCAGAGCATGTTGTTTTGTTTACGGCAACCCTTCACCCTCAGTTGCGTGAAAAATTGTCCTAAATGGTTGTTCCAAATATGCGTGTGTGATAGGGCCTTAAGTATAGCGATATTCCAAAAATGAAGGTCTGACTTTATTCATGTGTTTGTTCTCCGTGTTTAAAATATTGACTAACAAATAATTTCTATTTCTATAGGATTGCAAATGAGAAGAATCCTGTTGGCCAAGAAAGTGCATTGATTTATTTTCGCAATGAGTTGCGTGAACTGGAAAAAGTATCTCCTGATTCGGAATCTTCTTTAGCAATCAGCTTATTCAGTGTGAAGGCACAAGCACTACCTCGTTTCATTCTCTCTAGCATGAATTTCATGGCAGCCATTCATAGTGTGCACAGAGTTATATATAGGCCTAAACATAGGTATTCTGATAACCTGAGAGATCTCGCAAAACATGCACAATTCTTTTATAATTCTATGGAAAAAATTCGTATTAATCATTCCTAATTGTTTTAAAACGATGATGAATTAAACACTAAGGTATTAAGACTAGTCAACTTTAAACATGGAACTATATTATTACGTAATATAAGATTTATATAGTAGTTTAATTTGTTTTTTCATTGTTCTTAAGATGCTTGGTTCTTTTTATAGAATGATTATTAAGACGTGATAATGTTTTTGTTGAAATTCGGCCTATTTTTAATGTAGTTTCCTAATTTTTTTTCCATCTATTCTCTATGAAATCCACCATCTTACATGAAAACATATATTTGAATATCTTAAATCACAGTCATGTTTTTGTTCAGTGTTAAATGTATTTGTATTACTGTGCGTATTTGTAATTAAAATTCAGTGTGATCAATTTTTACTCATTGTTTTTATTTCTGTTTAATCTTTTATTTTTGTCAAATAGATGTTTAGCGCAAACAACAGGATTTGTAATTTTGAATTTAATAACTCAGTATAAAATGTGTAGCTATTTTATATTTATCGTTGTAAAAATTTGAAACAAGTAATGTCGAAAAATCTGAATTAATTCGAAAAAAAAAAATGTTTAAGAAAAATAATTGTTACAGAAAAAATAGTAAGATTGTAAGTTTCTCTGTGAAATTGTCTAATCGGCCACTGGTGGGCGAGATATTTGAAAAATTGCCAATTTTGAGCGCTTCTCCTGAATTCGACTTCTCCTTCACTGATACAAAATCAGGAGGGTTACCAGATTTGGCGAAAAAAATCTCGCCAACCAGTGGCTGATACAACAATCCAGCCAGTTTCTGAATGAGCCGAGTGTTCAAAAAACGATGCACTATAAGCAATTCGGGGCTATTTGCAATGAACCTCTTAATTTCAAACCTTGGTTAAGTGACGAGGTACCCACCTGAGCTGGTACCCTCTTCTCCAAACAGCCACACCACAACAATTTGAGGACTTTGAGTCCTTCATCTCTTAGTGGACCTTCAATGGCAGTAGGGCTTGAACTCCTGCCACTGGCTTGTGACCATGACCCCTTGGCTACCACGGCGTAGAGCCAAGATAGAGCAAATTGGTAACATTTTTGGCGAGTAGGCGACCTCATAGATACTTTTCGAAATTACTGGAGAAATATTTTAATATTACGATCTATGACGTAAGCGGATCTTTCGAGAAAGATCCGTTCGGACTATAAATAGGAAACCACTAACTGAAGTTGAGTTAGTATTATTTTGACCATTGAAGAGTCGACTAGCGACTAGTTGCTACGATCGAGTTTTCGAGCGAGTGCGCGCGCGCGCGCGCGATTAATCTTAATGTATAAGTATTCGTATTTTTGAGGGACTGATAGTTGTGTCTGAGCTCTGTAGGTGTGAAGACCTTCTGGAATTTATTAAGCAAATAATAGTGCTGTATCCTGTATTTCAAGGATTGTTTTTCTATAATAAATATTCATCGCTCCTGAAGAACTAACTTTCTTTTTGAGACTGATAGCATAAAATATTATAACCCCAATTTACGTAACGGTATTTATCATGTTCATACAGTGCTGAAATAATTGATTTAATCATTAAGGAGATCCAAAGAACAATAACCGAATACTCGTATCTCAATGTGCTTACGCGTTTATCATCATTTCTTCAATTCCTACTCTCTCTATTAGCTAACTCTCTCTCTATATTTATCTTGTTCAAATTTTCAATCGTTAATAAATAGCATTTTAAAGCACTCAATTGAGCTAAAATTTTATATACGCGATTATTTTGGCTGACAATACAGTAATTTAACTATAATTAATAAAAATTAATTGATTAAAACTAATTATTCAAAGAATTACAAATACAGCCACGCTGGTACCATTTTTGGCGACTTAGCGACCATTTTGGCGTGTCAAAACTTGAAAATTTTTTCTCACATTTTAAAGCGCACATTTCAGCTGAAATTTTTTATACATTATTGTTTTGGGTAACAATACGATAATTTAATTACAATTAATTAAAATTATTGACTGAAATTAATAATTTAAATAATTACAGATACAGCTACGTTGGCTTCATTTTTAGCGACTTCGGTCAAAACTTTAAAAGATTTTCCCCCCTCACGTTTCAAAGCTGAACAGCTGAACTGAAACTTTATATGCACGATTGTTTTCGAGGACAATACGATACTTTAATGCTAATTAATAAAAATTGATTGCCACTTAATGCTGTGATTCTGTCATATGTATATACATATTTCTATTAATTGCAACTATTAAATAAAAGTAACTAAAATAAATTTTTTTTTGTTGATCTAAGTAAGAATTGACTTAAATTTTTTTTTATATTACTTGTTTTAAAATTTTATTGCTTTTCAGGGGTCATTTACAATGTTTCTATGATTTCTAATTCAATTGTAAATAGGAATTCCAAAAAACTTGTATAGAGCGTTGGACTTTTAAAGTTGAATTTAAATGTGGTAAACTCGAGTTAAATGAAGTCTCCTTTAGTGTACAGTTATTGTTATAGTTTTTTTTTGTGGGATATGGAGCAACAAAGGCTATTATCCCCACCTTTAATGTAGCAATTATTTATTAATTTAAGTGTTACACAAAGGCAACACATATCATTAATAAAAACAATGGGCAAAGAACCCCCATGGGTGGTTTTTCACAGCGACCACATTCTTTCTTCACTTGGCTTCTGCTGAAGATGTGCGCCCTCTAGTGGTCGCTAGAGGGCACACATTCTACAATTAATATTATTTTAATTAAAATAATACACAGAATTTGCAATATTTTTATAAATAAAATTTACTTCTTTGGAAATCAGGAAAAAAAAGTTATTTTAAATAAAGAATTTTTAAAAATACAAATTATTCAGAAATATCAAAAAAAATTAAGTTAAAAATCATCGAGTAGCGAAAAATACAAATACGTATTAGAGTATATTCTGTTTATATATATACATATATATCAGGCCTGGAAAGTTAATCTTAAAAATTAATTGAATACAATAAAAATAAGTGAACTTTTTTTACTACCGTAGGGATTTTAGGGTGAATAGGACTATTTAAAGTAGAGCGAGTGACCTGACGTAGAGAAGAGAATATTCGAGAAGAGAGGCTGTTTTGATTTCTTCATGTGATGAGGTCATTTGTTCCATCCGATTAGGCACCAAGTGGCCACCATGTTGGAAGGGTGGTGTATGAACGTGAGCAAAAATATTCTTTTTTTCAGCATAAACCTTCCTTTTCTCAACTCTAATCTCATCTACTGCGTTGAAGAACATCATTAAGTTTAAAAAATTCAGAAAGTAAAGTTAAATTTTAACTAGGAACCTCGCAATTTTGAGCTATGGACCGTGGGTAAAAAATTCAGAAAATTAATCTCACTAAATAAAGCAACAAAATTAAGAACGAGCTCACATATTTAATGTAAATAAAATACCAGCCAATTAAAAAAAATCAATCAGAGCAGCCATGAATTTCGCGTTATGAACGTAATATTTTTAATTTTCATTATTCATTCTAACAATGTAATATTGTTAACGGCGAACACAAAAGTTTTTCAAGGGGGGGGGGGTCTAGGAATATGTTGGACGGCATTTTGGGGTATGATACGAGAATAATGGACTTTCGATCCTGTCCCCCCCCCTCCTCCTTGAAAAATTCCCTGTGTGCGCCACTGCGCCTCTCCAAACATATTCTTTTGATTTTGTCAATTTTGGGAACAAAAAACAATAAAAATTCATTTTTGAATTTATATTTATTAATAGATTATTACTAGAGTTAACTAAACAAAATAATAAAAATTCTTACTAAATTAACAGACAATAAATATTTGATATTTTTTTTATCTATCCTCAAAATATTTTCCTTCTAATACTACCTGTCAGGGTCACGCGATAAATTTATTATATTACTCATTAGTGATGATTATGAAAACGCAAGGCAATATAATCAGGCCACTAAAGCTACTTCTTCTCAACCGTATAGAAATTCCTATCGGGAAAGGCCTGGCACGTTCAATAGAAGATGTTATACATTGAGTGAAGGATATAGACAAGAATCTAACAACCGCAGAGGATACGATAACGGAATTCTTTCCAAAAACCAGTTACATGTTTCAATTGTGGACGAGTAGGATATTTTGCGAGATTTTGCAGGGATAAGAAGGATGGGAGAGAAAAGACCGACGGTAAAGTTGCTGAGGTAAAGGTATCTGAAGTGCAAGTGGCAGAAGTCAAAGTAGTTGAGGATGAAAGCAAAGTAGTCACAGTGAGATTCAATGGCGAAGTTTTAATGGAAAATAAGAAATGCAGCGCAGTTCAATTAAAAATGTCGATCTTAAAATAGTAAAAATTTCTTATGGTGGAGTAGAATATGAAGCTGTAGTAGATTCAGGTGCACAAATTAGTGTGTTTAAAAGCAGTGTAGTAGGGAAGGAAGTCGATTACAAAGGATATATAATGTTGCAACCTGTATTTGGGATTGTTTAAAGGCTGAACTAAAAGAAGTGGATATTGGTTTGGTAACGAACGGGTATATTACGCCGGTAATTAAAACGGCGGTGGCAACTGTGGACAGACTAAACGCTGACATATTATTAGATACTGAAACTTATGAAGCATTATTAGAACAAGAGAGAATATACAATCCCAGATTTACAGCCGCTGTAAACTTAAGATCAGATTCCCCCCACACACAAATTGTTAGATGAAGTGTAAATACTGAGGAGGAAGAACAGGAGCAACAATAACAGAATATGATGAGGAGAATGAAAACAACACCGAAAAATTCAAGAAACAGCAAAAGAGTGCGATACTCTTCAAGAAGCATGGAATTTTGCTAAGCGAAAAAAAGGAGGATATGTGATAGAAACGATATCCTGTACCATGAAAAGCTGTTGTGCGGAAATAGGATAAAACAGTTAGTGATTCCCGAAATTAGGAAGACGAAGATACTAGAAATTGCACATGAATCAGTGTTCGGAGCACATCTAGGAGCTCATAAAACAATTCAGAGAATCAATTTTCATTTTATTGGCCAGGAATGGTAAGGAATTAAAGCATATTGTAGTTCTTGTCATGGTTGTCAGTGCAGAAAAGTAATTCGTTCGGTTGACAAAATTCCAATAACACCTGTACTCGTCCTGAATTGCCATTCCAAGTGGTAAACGTTGATCTAATTGGTCCTGTAGATCCAGTATCGTCACAGGGACATAGATATATACTTTGTTTGATGGATCAGCATTCTAGAAGGCCGGAAGCAGTCCCGCTCAAGTCACTAACGGCTAAAAGTACATGTGAAGCACTGCTCGAAATATTCAGTAGAACAGGCATTCCAGAAGTGATCGTAATGGACAATGCGACAAATTTTACAGCAAGTTTAACGCAAGAGTTTTTGAAGATTTTAGGAGCTTGCCCACGTTTTTCGGACACCATACCATCCAAAAGGAAACGGGTTAATTGAGAGATGGAACCAGACTCTCAAGAACATGTTGCATCAATTATTAGAGAGGAAGGAAGAGTTGGCATAGGCATATACCGTTTTTACTATGGGCTTATCGGGAAGTTCCAAATGCAACTACCGGTATACCACCTTTTCTGCTAATGTATGGAAGGGAGCCGAAAGGTCCATTGTCTATATTGAAGTCAATTTGGACTGGAAACACGTTGTTACCTCTGAATATGAAGGGATCAGTAGAAGTTATTTGAAAAAAATTAAAAGAAAAGTTAGAAGTATCAACCCGCGAGGCAAAGTTAACGAGTGATGTGCAACAAGGTAACTACGCTAAATATTATAACAGGCAAATAAAACATCGAGAATTAGCACCAGGGGATCAAGTGCTTGTTTTTATACCTGATTCAACGAATAAACTATATTCTAGATGGACAGGTCCAGTTAAAGTTGTTAAAAGAGTAAAAGCAAATTCATATTATTTGCGGATGCCTGAAGGTAACTTAAGATTACTGCATGTTAACAAGATTAGAGAATACAAAGCGAGAGTTCAAACGGTTGGAGTTGTTTATGATATCGATGTTGAATTTGGTGAGATATATGAAACGCCAACAGTTCCTGCTGCTGAGAAGAATGATGAAGCATTGGACAGAGTGAAGTTGGATTACTTGTCTAAGAAGCAACAAAATCAACTAAAAGATCTTTTACATCGACACAGAAGGTTGTTTTCTGGAAAAATAAAAAGAGCTAAAGTTGGTGAACACGTGATAAAACTGAAGGCTGAGGAGAAGAAGATGAAACCCAAAACTTATAAGATACCGGAAAACTTAAAGAGGAAAGTAGACGCACAGATAGACGAATTGTTAGAGTTAGGTCTGATTGAACCTGTTGTAAGTGAAATAGCACACCCAGTAGTATATGTGCATAAAAAAGATGGAACACTTAGGTTATGCATAGATTTCAGAAGTTTGAATGCTCTTACCTACCGACGCATATCCAAGGCAGAATATGATGGAGTTGAATTTCTTAGTAGGGAAGAAAAAATTTATTACTGTTCTAGATATGTTGAAAGGATATTGGTCTATACCAATGGAAGACAGCAGCAAACATCTAACAGCGTTCCGTACTCATCGAGGACAGTACCAGTGGAATGTATTACCATTTGGGTTAAGAAACGCTGCGGCAACCTACCAAAGAGCCATGTCTAAAGTGGTCCAAACTATATCTGGCTTTGCATGCGCGTATATCGACGATTTAGCCGTATTCTCTGATACATGGGAAAAACATTTAGATCAGATGGAAGAAGTTTTCAAAAGATTGGAGCATTTTAATTTCTCAGTGAATTTAGGAAAGTGTGAGTTTCAAGTCAACAAGTTAAATACTTAGGACATGTCATTGGTTCAGGTAGACATTCACCGGACAAAGAAAGAATAAAAGCGATTCAGAACTTAGAGGCACCAACGACCAAGAAGCAACTGAGAAGCGCATTAGGATTATGCAATTTTTATAGACAGTATATTCCAAACTTTGCAAAAATTGCTCTACCATTGACGGAGCTCACGAAAAAGAAAGTCCCTAATGAGATTCCATGGAGCAAGGAGGCTGAAAATGCTTTCAAGGAGTTGAAGACAGAACTATTGTTGAATTACAGAGTTGCAAGTCCCAGACATAGAGAAACCGTACTACTTGCATACGGATGCATCTCAGACGGCTGTCGGATGTTGTCTAGGTCAGTCGGATGGAGAAGACAACATTCATCCCATAGCTTTCGGGAGCCAGAAACTGAATCCAAGCCAACAAAAGTGGTCAACAATTGAGAGGGAAGCGTATGCTATTATTTGGGCTCTGAAAATATTTGAAACTTTACTGTGCGGAGCAAAGATATTCTTACTAACCGACCATAATCCCCTAGTGTTTCTTACTAGTGCTGCATCCTAATGTCCGAGATTACAGCGGTGGGCTTTGCAAATTCAACTCCATGACATTGAAGCAAATCACATAAAAGGATCAAAACTAGTTAATGCAGATGCGCTATCCAGACTGTAAGTGTAAACCGTAGTTAAATAAGAACTTTTAGAAGATTTAAGAATAATTGAACTTTAAAACATTTCTTTTTGCTTTATTTTTAGATGATTAAGTTAAGTAGTATATTTGTGTAAAGATTAATGTGTTGTTTTTTTATGTAGTGTATAATCTTAAGATAGTGCTTTTGCAGTGTTTTTTTGTGGATGTAACGTGTGACCCTTAGGTTGTTTTAGCCATATTTGATCTTCGGATCTAATATGACTCTCGGGAGGGGGGGGATGTGTCAGAGTCACGCAGTAAATTTATTATATTACTAATTGGTGACGTCATGATGTAATGGTTTAAACGAGCTGCTTGTGTATCTTGTCTTTGGCAAGGAGCCAAAAGAATGTAGTATATAGATTTCTCTGGAATAAATGGTGAATTGATGCTGCTCTGATGAGTTTAGTTTTTCTTTAGTATGAATTGGGTTCACGGCTGACAATATCGAAAGTAAAATTTTAAAGAAAATTATTTACTGGATTGAATTAAAACAAAATATTTCCTGATATAATAAAAAAAAAACACATTTACAATGATATAGTTTATATATATCATCTGGCGATTTTACGTAATCTACACACATTTCAAGCTATCTTTGATCCTATAATTAAGTAAAAACACATTTCATATTTTTGTGCTGTAATCCCACGATGAAATATTTTTTCTCATTACGTTTTATTTTTTAATCTAAAATTTAACTCTTTCAGAGAAAAAAATAAACCCAGACCCAAAGAAAAAGTATAGGAAACAAATTCACTACTGTAATGTTGGGAAGTAGTAAAGAATGTATTTCTGTTGAGCTTTTTTCCATGTGAATGAGTTTTATGATGTTTCAAAAAGCCCAGATAATTGAAGGATTATTTAGGAGATTTATTCTTACACGCATTCTGAAGCAATTAAAGCATAATGAAAAAGGTTTTACCCAATTATTTTTTAAAATTAGCATCCATATTTTTCATTGAATACACTTTCAAACCGTAAGTGATCGCACATGCTGCTAATTAACCCCAGGCTCACGAAATCGTTAATTCCAGAAAAAGTTTAGTTGTTACCAATGACCTTGACAGTATCCTCCTATATGGCAGTCTTTTGAGGAAATAAAATGTATTTGTCACATATTTTCCTCTTTCATTGAGAGTGGCAAACGTTTCTTTACAATCGCAAGCATTTTGTTCAGTTTTATTGGATTTTTTTCTCAAGTTATCAAAGAAAAACTGAAAAGTCATTGACAGTAGGTAAGTTTTTTTCTTAATTATTTATTTCTCTTAATTAAATTATTCACTAGAATTGGGATTCTTAAGGTGTACAGTAACAATAATTATAAAAAAAGAATTGGGTTGACTAAGTCTACCCTGCGCAAAAATTAACGTTAGTATCAAGTGCGGTCCTGCTCCCGGACTAAAACATTTTGAAGTCATCTCCTTTTAAATATTAAAAATAACACATTTATTCTCCATCTGATTTTTACACTCTTTTTCATTATTTAACATTAATAAGGTTTCACATGCGCTATTTTGTATGATAATTTGTAAGAAGTAAGTAAAATTTTGTCATACACTAAAAACGTTTTTTTCAAAAAATGCTTTTTTGTTCTTCATAAGATTTTAATTTTAATTCAAATAACCTCAAGGCTTGTTAATGAACTCACCATGAAGCATATCCAAAGGTCCTTTAAGTTTATTAAGTTTCATACTGTCTGCCACCAATATACACTGGTGTCCAAAAGTTAAGTATAAATCGTAAAATGCGAAAAACATGGAGTAAATATTTGTAAATTTATTCCAAATTTCTTGCGGATATTAATTGGGTGAAGAAGAAACATTGGGTTTATTCAAAACTTTTCAGTCGACTACGTCCTGCACGAAACACCGGTGCATGTCAGAACGCGGATAAACCGATTCACGCAGCATAGGCAGTTCAGACAAGTTTCTTGAAACTGCTATGCGAAGGAACGTTCTTAACCATCAAACAAGGCGAATGATGGCACAAAGACACCAATTGGACATGTTTACTAAAGTAAGAATCGTTGGAATGCTGGAATCCTCACGATCACAAACCAAAGTGTCTCGAATTCTGAATGTGGATCAGTCTGTGATCTCAAGACTGTGGCAGAGGTTTCAAAGAACGGGAGATGTTACCCGACAACCAGTATCAGGTCGACCAAGAGTCCCAACCCCTCGCCAAGACCGATATCTGGTAATAAGTGCTCTACGTCAGAGGGGCAGTACTGCCAGAGCACTAGGTTCGGCGCTCACAGTCGCCACAGGAATACGAATTTCGAGACAAACTGTTTACAGGAGACTCAATCATGCTGTATGTAGAATCTGGCTTATATGCCAGAAGACCAGCAGTTTGCATTCCCCTAACGTCTGCGAATAAACGCGCTCGTTTAAACTGGAGTTTGAAACATCAACATTGGAGTGTGGGACAATGTGATGTTCAGTGACGAGTCCCTGTTTAGTCTGAGTAGTGATTCTCGGCGGGTAATGATATGGAGAGAACGTGGGACACGTTTTGAACCAAGAAACATAACGGAAAGATGTCATTTGCCATTAAGGGGAGTAATGTCATGGGCAGGCATCATAATGGGCGGCCGCACAAACTCCAATTCTTTGACAAGGGGTCTGTGACTGCTCAAAGATACCGAGACGAAGTTCTTGAGCCTTATGTTCGCTTGTTTCGAGGTGCTGTCGTCCTGACTTCATATTCATGGATGATAATGCGCCATGTCACCGAGTGGTGCTGATTGAGGACTTCTTTGAAACGGAAAACATCCAACGCATGTCGTGCCCTCCGAACTCCCCCGATTTAAATCCTATCGGCATGTGTGTTATATGCTCGGGAGACTAATTGCAGCTCTTTTGCACTCATCAAGCTTCGTTACAGAACTGAAGAGTGCTCTCCGAGAAACTTGGAACCGTTTGAGCCTACAACTCATTCATCATATAATAGTAAGTATGGTAAATCGCTGTGCAGCGTGCCTGGCTGTCAGAGGTGACCACAATTCTTATTAAACTGCAGCATCAGTATTTTATTTAATGTTTTCTTTCATTTTTTTTGAAGTGTGAATCCTTGCTATGCTGAATTTTCTTTCAAACTGCTACATTGGATATAAAATTAATTATTATTATTCTTTTGATTTGCTTCCTTATTTTATAGCCATTTTACACTCGCATATCACGCTTCCCACCATTCTGATTTGCAGTTTCTTCTTTATTCACATAATTATCAATTATGCTTAACTTTTGGACACACACCAGTGTATTTTTGAACAAATAACACACACAAGAGCTTTTCCTCTCTATTTACTCTAGAGTGGTAAATCGAAATATTAAATTTTCTTGAGAATACTTGATTTAATTTTTGGAACTGTGCTCGTTTGTGCAATTGTTGATCTTTATTATCGTCGAATATTCGTTTAGGACTTAAAAATTTATCCATGTTCCATGTTTTTGTTAATCTACTGCCGAAAATACTTAATATCGTGAAATACAACTAAAGTGCAAAATATAAAATGAACATTCTAGGTAGATTCGGTAGCTAAAGAAGTATCGTTTTGACCAAGACTAACTGGAATTCTAAGAGGTACAGGATTTTTAAATAATTTGTGCAGACGTCCGATAATTTGCCCTGACTCACGCAGACGTTTGCAAGAATGCTAAATGTGATGGATATGATAGAGAGCCACATAGACCATAGACTATTTTTCTAATGACATTTCTACGTTTGGAAATGGATGGTGGAGTAACTATATCTTTAATTAAATATTATTTTACAATCTGCTCCAATTTAAAAATTAGCGAAATTTAAAAAATAACATAATAAGTATCCTATTATTTAAAAGTAATTTGCTTAAAATATATATTATTAAAAGTTACACATACGAAAATTTAATACTTATCTTGTTACCTTGTACGATTTATAATTAAGTTCGCAATATAGTCGTAGCCCCAAGTTCATTGTTTTTGCATTCAATACAGTATTATTGTATAAAGGAGGAACGTGAAAAATTATGATTAAAATTGAGTCACCAATAGTGAAAGTTTGAGAAGCCCTATTCTAACTGTATATTTTTATTATAGTTTAAAAATTTGAAATTAAAAATGTAAACGGATCAGAATTGTTTGGAAAAATTAAGAAAAAATGTCTCCGAACGTATTCGGATACCTTAATGAGACGATTGCCACGTGCTCGTTACCGTAACTATTAAACTACAGCTCTAACTGAAAACAAAGCACGTTCATCAAGATCAGCTTTGTTCATTTTTTTTAAATCTGAAATTTCTTCTAAAAGTAGAGGACGCAAACTTCATAATTGCACCCCCTTTTTTAAACTTCCATCTATCAAGACACGGTTACTGTCTTCAGCAAAAAGATCGTGCATTTTATGAATGTATGTCTTGCAGAAATAGTGGTATATATGCTGGTTTTCTAACTAAGTAAACATTTTTGCAGCAGATATTTGAGTAGCGCTCATACAGAAGTAATATATGAAATGAAGTATATAATCCAGGGGTCGCCAAATTAGTATTAGTCGCCACTAGTATTTCATGCAGTACTTTGCAAAGGTTGAAATTAACGTATATGCTAGGATTAAGTACAGTTATCCTTAACTAAAAGAAATATTTGTATAGTGTTGTCAGAATTGTGTCAGAAGGATGCGAGTCGATAGTGGATAGTATTATTATTGGGAAAAAATGCATGTTGATGTGCCGGACTAAAGTTTCGATACATCATTTGGACAAATCAAGATGAATGTTGCACTAATAAAATATGGACGTCCAAATAGCATGAGCCAAATTATATTTGTTTTCGTGCTGAGTGATAGCGACTAAAATTCTTTATATTTATTAGAACAATTTGCATAAATATGAGGTCAAGATTGAAAAGAGAAGCTATCATAACATTTTAAAATGAAGGTAACTTGGTAAATATATAAAATCAAGAAGGATTAACTGAAAAAGCTACATGAAACTAACAAATGTTTACAAAAATGATATAAAAGACAATATTCTCTGCACCAAAAAGAACAAAAAGTAATCTGCAATTTATGCCAGCCTATGCATTATTCGTCAACCGACATAAAACATATGCTTTGAAAAGGTCTTAGTATTTACAAAAGAACAATGGCCAAAAATGAAACCCCCGGACCACATGTTTGCAAGAAAATTCGTGCGCTGAAGCATGTTATTGAAAATAATTATGCTTGTATATCGACATTTATCATCAGATTCTACATTTAAAAGGTGTATATTTAGAAAGCTGAAAACTCTAAAGAAACTATGTTTAGTTGCATCTGGCGGTAATGTCCAAAAAAAGTGCACAGTTGTGCAATACTTTCGTTGGAATTTATTCAAATAATAAATGTTTAATTTTTCTTCAAAATCAAATATTTTATTCGCAATCTGTGAAATTATTTCATTTTCCTCCTGTAAGCCACTTTGAGGTGCATTTTAATGCTTCTCCATTATGACGCAAAGAAAGGCTAAAATATACCCCCATTCATCATTTCTCAATTTTCTGTAAATTTTGCTGGTTTTGTTTTCTCTAAGAACACTATTATTTCCTCTCAAAGAAAAATATACTTTCCCAAACTGCTTCTCTGCTATAGCAACGC
This sequence comes from Trichonephila clavata, assembly GCA_019973975.1. Classification (NCBI taxonomy): domain Eukaryota; kingdom Metazoa; phylum Arthropoda; class Arachnida; order Araneae; family Nephilidae; genus Trichonephila; species Trichonephila clavata. Next base: position 10,733 of record BMAO01019871.1, on the reverse strand, counting down.
ACCAATGTATGTAAAATAATGAAACTATTCTGCTTCCATTTTTCTCTAAAGATGAATTTTCAGTGTTTCAGTTCTGTGCTTGAATATAACTTACTATACATATAACAATTTTACTGACAATGTAGGTGGAGCCATATTTTTCCGTTGAATAATGCAGTGAAATAGTAATTAATTAGTCAAATTATAATTCTGCTTCAACAGAAACACAAATCAATTTTTAGACGCAGTCATGGAAGAACAGCCATGACAGTACACACACTATTTTCTTCATCTATATTGCTTACTCTAGTAAAGATGAAATAATAGAATTTACGACTCTTGTTAGGCTCTTCATTAAAAGGGTTTTTAAAAAGCTCTTCCTGGTTTGGATTTTACCCAATAAAATATTTTAAAAAAAGGAGGGTTGAGGTGTTTACGCTGAAATATATGTGTACTGGGACAAAAACAGAGCTATAAAACGTGCAATATTTTAAATCTTTAATTAAATCATCACAAAAATGCTTTGCAATAACTTCAACATATCTAGTAAATGTAGAATGTGAGAGCTGGAATTTTCTTTTTGAAACTACTTGAGTTTTGTCACAGAATTTATCAAATATTACATTAGAAGTATTTAAGAAACACTCCTCTGCAATATCTGCATCAGTAAATGATTCCATATTACCAATCATGTAACAAATTCCACATAATGCCATTGTTGTAACTGCATCTTGTGACACATTATCGTTGTCAAAACACTTTCTTACTCTTGCAAAATCATTTAAGAGTGCCAATTTAACCCTTCTGCAAAAAGACCCTACCAGAAATGTGTCATTGAACGATTCCTGTTTAGTGGTATTTTTAAGTCAAAATTTTTGCGGTAAATCTAATAAGTACTGATTTATGATTGCATTGCACAACAAATTAGTCATCTTCCTAATCGGCTTGAAACAACCTATTTTCTTCGGAAATTTTCACTTGTGAGACATGAGGAATAGTATAAAATTAGGTTTCCCCCATAAAATATTCACTGATCCACTGTTTCTTGAATCACTAACCATTATCGTTGGAAACAGAAAAAAAACTATTAATTCGCACCCGTACAGCATCGACAACCGAAACCAAATTTCATAGATTAGATTTCTTCACTGAGAGAATTTCTGGCACATTTTTGAATACATTATACCTAAGTAACTGAACTTCTCAATGCAATGGCCATGACCGGGCCACTTAAAAGACCTGTTGGTTCGCAGGTTGAGTATCGTTGATCTGGAGAAAAGGCTACAAGCTAAGAAACTTCACAATTTTTAGTGATTTTATAAATGGTTTCCTCAAAAAATTATAGAAAATATGAATGAAATCTATAGTTTGTATCTTCAATTAACTATAATTTTTGATTCAAAAGAAGTAATTTAAAATTTGTAAGCCATTCTCTTGAAATATCTTTAAAAATGTACTGCAACATTTTTTTTTATAAAATGTAAATTATTATTAAAAAATTATAGTTTAAAAAAAATAAAAAACATACTTTTATACTGAATCGAACTAAAAAGTAAAAAAAATACTTCTTAATATAAGAATAGAATGATTAACGAGAAAATGAATGTCATTGGATAAAAGCGTGGGGTGCTTTGTACTACATTTTTTCACTTATTCAGCTTTTAGGAAGAGAAGATAGAAATAATAACAATTGGATACATTTTTATAGAACAGCCCACCCCCAATGACATTAATATTCTCGTTAATCATTTAATTCTTATATTAAGAATTATTTTTTTACTTTTTAGTTCGATTCAGTATAAAAGAGTGTTTTTTAGTTTTTTTTAAAACTATAATTTATTTTTCCTTTTTTATTCCGATTTACAAAAAAGTGTGATTTTTACTTTTTTTAAAGTATTATTTATTCTCATTGTTGAATGTATCCTTGAGTTTGATACTTGAAGCTAAAATTACGTGCCTGTGGAATTAGACTTGCTCTTCAATGGATATTAATTAACGTGTCTGAAGAGTATTTATTCTCTCCGTTTACGAGCCTCGGATGAGTCCCGTATCGTTATATTAGATCCCGTCTGTATAGAATAGGTCAAACAAATAAAAGTGTGTTAAGAAGATAAAAGTTCGAATTTAAAAAAAAAAATTAATGTACCATGTTTTTATAACGGAGTAAAAATTATAAAATTCCTGATTTTCGTTTTCTTTTTTTCACATTTTCATGCATTGTCATCCACTTCTGAGCTATGGTTCAAATTTCAAGTCTCTAGCTCATCGGAAAGTCACACAGTTTAAAATCAATTACAAAATTATACCCGGACAGACATTAAAGAAAGCGAGTTAAGAAAAACATGGTAATATTAAGTGGCAATCGTTTTTTCAACTTTTAAACCCATTGCTATAATGTTAATTTGTATCATCACTTCTAAACATATTACTTTATAAAACTAAAACTTATTTAGCAGTTAGAACGTAAATTATTTTTTTTCCACATGCATCAGCCTTTTTTTTATTTTCATTTTCTGAAAAATGTTCATATTATGGTAAGAAATTCCTAACACACTCCCAACCTCCACTTTATCTGATAAAGAACACTTTTTTTGTTTGTTTTATTTCTATTAACCGCAAGTGTATTTTATGCTTGCATAAAAGTAGCTTTAAATTCAAAGCACTTGCCTTAGGGTTACACCTAATTCTTTTAGTCGCTAAATCTGAAATTAGTCGATAAATCTGGAAAAGATGTATGAAATTAGTCACCAAATATGAAAATGGTATATGGAATTAGTCCCCTAATTTGAAAATGGAAAAAGCAATACCTCGCCAAATGAGTGGTATATGTAATTGTCGCCAAATCTGATTATCCTTATTCCTGACGATCCTGAAAAGGACAATAGAACAAAATTATGACATTATTGTATTGTGTCCTCGGTCCTTGATAAGTGTGTAAAATTTCGAATTAAACTGACCTTTAAAGAGGGTAAAAATCGAGTTCCAAGACCCCGTTCCATGCAAGTGAAAGTTATAAAAGCGTGTAAAATAAAAGCGGCCAGCTGAAAATAATTCAAAATTCAATTAAAATTTATTTAAACATTAATTGTTGCGTACATATATTATTTCTAACTCAGCGTTTCTCAAACTGTGAAGCGCACCTTCCTCCCCTTAAAGGACGTGATAACCCTACAAGGAAGCGTGAGCATAACGAAAATAAAATTAAAAAAGAAATTATTTACTGGATTGAATTAAAACAAAATATTTCCTGATATAATAAAAAAAAACACATTTACATTGATATAGTTTATATATATCATCTGGCGATATGACGTAATCTCCATTTCAAGCTATCTTTGATCCTATCACTAAATAAAAAAAAAACATTTCATATTTTTGAGCTGTAATCCCACGATGAGATATTTTTTCATTACGTTTTCTTTTTTACCTAAAATTGAACTCTTTCAGAGAAAAAACAAAACCCAGACCTAGAGAAAAAGTATAGGAAACAAGTTCACTACTTTAATGTAGGGAAGTAGTAAAGAATGTATTTCTGTTGAGCTTTTTTCCATGTGAAAGAGTTTTATGATGTTTCGAAAAGCCCAGATAATTGAAGAATTATTTAGGAGATTTATTCATACACGTATTCTGAAGCAATTAAAGCATAGTGAAAATCGTTTTACACAATTCTTTTTTAAAACTAGCATCCATATTTTTCATTGAATACACTTTAAAACCATGAGTGATCGCACATGCTGCTAAGTAACCCCAGGCTCACGAAATCGTTAATTCCAGAAAAAAGTTTTATTGTTACCAATGACCTTGACAGTATCCTCCTATATGACAGTCTTTTGAGGAACTAAAATGTATTTGTCACATATTTTCCTCTTTTTTGAGAATAGCAAAAGTTTCTTTACAATCTCAAGAATGTTGTTCAGTTTGATTGGATTTTTACTCAAGTTATCAAAGAAAAACTGAAAATCATTGACAGTAGGTAAGTACTCTCTTAATTATTTATTTCTCTTAATTAAATTATTCACTAGAATTGGGATTTTTATCGTGTACAGTAACAATAATTATAAAAAAAGGATTGGTTAACTAAGTCTACCCTGCGCGAAAATTAACGTTAGTATAAGTGCGGCCTGCTCCCGGATTAAAATATTTTGATGTCCTCTCCTTTAAATATTAAAAATAACACAAATATTATCCATCTGATTTGACACTCTTTTTCATTATTTAACATTGAGATTTTACATCTGTTATTTTGTATGATAATATGTAAGAAGTAAGTAAAATTTTGTCATACACTGAGAATGTTTTTTTAAAAATACTTTTTTGTTTTTCATAAGATTTTAATTTTAATTCAAAGAAATCTCAAAGCTTGTTAATGAACTCACCATGAAGCATTTCCAAAGGTCCTTTAAATTTATTAAGATTCATACTGTCTGTCACCACTATACAATGTATTTTTTAACAAATAATACACACAGAGGGCTTTTCTTCTCCATTTACTTTACTAGTGTTAAATCGGAAATTTAAATTTTATTGAGAATACTTACTTGATTTAATTTTGGAACTGTGCTCGTTTTTGCAATTCTTGATCTTTATTATCGTCGAATATTCATTTAGGACTTAAAAATTTATGCATGTTTTTGTTAATCTACTGCTGAAAATACTTAATATCGTGAATTACAACTAAAGCGCAAAATATAAAATGTACATTCTAGCTAGATCCGGCATCTAAAGAATAATCGTTTTGACCAAGACTAAATGGAATTCTACAAGGTACAGGATTTTTAAATAATTTGCGCAGACGTCCGATAATTGCCTAGACTCACGCAGACGTTTGCAAGAATGCTAAATGTGATGGATATGATAGAGAGCAATATAGACCATAGACTAATTTTCTAATAACATTTCTACGTTTGGAAATGGATGGTGGAGGAACTATATCTTTAATTAAATATCATTTTGCAATCTGATCCAATTTAAAATTAGAGAAAGTAAAAAAAACAACAACATAATAAATATCCTATTATTTAAAAGCAATTTGCTTAAAATATGTATTATTTAAAAGTCACACACACAAAAATTTAATACTTATCTTGTTACCTTGTACGATTTAGAATTAAGTTCGCAATATATAGCCTTAGCCCAAGTTCATCGTTATTGCTTTCAATACAGTATTATATTGTACAAAGGAGGAGCGATAAAAATTATGATTAAAATTGAGTCGCCAATAGTGATAGTTTGAGAAGCCTTATTCTAACTGTATTTTTTATTATAGTTTAAAAAATTGAAATTAAAAATGTAAACATATCAGAAATGTTTGGAAAAATTAAGAAAAAAAGTCTCCGAACGTGTTCGGATACTTTAATGAGACGATTGCCACGTGCTCGTTACCGTAACTATTAGACTACAGCTCAAAACAAAGCACGTTCATCATGATCAGATTTGCTCATGTTTTAAAATCTGAACTTTCTTCTAAAACTGAGGACGCAAACTTCATAAATGCATCCCTTTTTTTAAATACGTACCATTTTGGAAAGATTTCTGTCTTCTGCAAAAAGATCGTGCAATTTATGAATATATGTCTTGCAGAAATAGTGGTATATATGCTGGTTTTCTAACTAAGTAAACATTTTTGCAGCAGATATTTGAGTAACGCTCATACAGAAGTAATATATGAAATTTTTCAAAACATTTGTATAGTGTGTACTTATAAAAAGTAAACATTTTGGGGATTTTTGGTTCAACAATTCTAAAATAAATAATAGTATGAAAATTTTATAATTGAAATATTAAACAAAAATCTTCCATTTTTGCATTCTTCTAAATATCATGTTTAGTTGGAAAACAAATGGGCTGTTTCTCGGGAACATTTTCGGCAAAAGAATTGACCTCCAAAGGGGTTTAAATTTTTAGTAAATTAATTATAGCAAGTCGCCATTCTGAATTTTGTTCAATTAGCTGTGTGTAATAGAAGCAGAAAAATCTATATATATATATTTTTTTTTTGGAAATAAGAAAAGAGACAAGAGGTAATTCAATTTTCTTTAAAAGTTTCAATTATTCTTTGTTTCTGCAAATAGACATGAACTGATATTTGCCTGGAAATTCATTACATCTTTTCCAAACAGAAGAAAATTTTCCTTTTAAAAATCGAAGCGAAGTTCAGTAAATTTATTGTTTAGGATTATAGTAGAACGTCGATTATCCGAACGTTTATTATACAGAGCGATAAATTTCCTGAACCAGTTTTTTTTGTCAGGTGCAAGTACTCTTTAAGAATATGTTTTCGAACAGTGCAATACTTAACAGTTGTTTCACGTGAGGCCAAAAGTGACAGGAAAACCCAAGGTGAGGGATAATTGGGGGATTTCAGATAAGTGACATGGTAAACATCTGCGCGTAATTTTAGGTCTGTTTGTTTCCAATTGAAAAGGTGTATACGTGCTCTTTTATTCAGTTGTGATCTGCTATGGCTTCGAATTCAAAAAGGAAGCGTAACGTATTGAACAATTAGACAAAACTTGAAATATTGGATTATTTGCGAAGGGAGATAAGGAGCAATGCAGAAGACAGTGGATTTCAAATGCTAAATGGTGACGTGATTGTGACTTTCGTTCAAGAGGAATTTGAACCTGTCGACGATGAAATGGAAGAAGACAAGGAAAACAACAACAACGAAAGTAGCTAAGGTCTATCAAATGGTGAGGCGTTTTCTGCGTTATAGACAGATATGGAATGGTACCAACAACAGAGAGTTTTTTCCTTATTAACTACTATTGCTCAAGAGATTCAGAGACCTTGTAGCGAATAACGAAGGTGTACAATGGTACAGCGAACAATTCTTGTTTATTTTTATAGAATTACGACATTTTGCACCTATTTTGCTTTTTCTTCAAGCACGTTTCCGAGATGTGAGGATTTTCAATATTCGTATAGTGTCCGGCGCATTCGGTTTTTGGTTATCTGAACAATCGCGTATCCGAACAGTGTACGGTCCCAATTGATTCGAAAACTACGCTATACTGCAGGCATGTCAAACTCATTTGATATCACTGGCCACATAAGCTATTTTATATTAAGTTGAGGGCCGCATGTTTTCAATGTTCAAAAAATTAATAAAGCAGAGTTTTAGAATGATTATATTCTATATTCATAAAACTCGATGTATTATAATTGTACATACATAATATTTTAGTATTTCATTTCATTTTTCAGATTGTGTTTCATAGAAAAATAAAAATAAGAGTTATAATACGAAATACAATTTAATATTACTTTTATAGAACATATTTAACATCTTTTTTCCCCCTCAAAAGAAATCATCAAAATTTAGGTTTACATATTGAACTGATGTAATTTTTAAAAAATGATGATAAATGTTGGTCATTTTATCTTGACCTTTTTGAATTTTTCATATTTTTCATTAAAGGAAAAAGTTTCTCGCATAAATAAATACTTCCAATCATAGCCACTGATTATACGCGTAACGAATGATAACATTTTAAGAAACCTATCAACAGATGAATAAGTACAAAAACCTTGATTTTCAATTTCCAAACATTTTTGCTTCAGCAAAGAATCACAACAGATTTCAATTAATTTCATTTGTAAGATTTCATAAACAATTTCATTATCGATAGATAGAGGTGAAGTTAAAAAAACGAAATCGCAATTCAAAATTTTTAAAATCGGAAAATGTTCGATCGAATTCCATTTCTAATAATTTAATTTAGTGAGAATATTCTGTAAATTTAAATTTAAGTGATTTAATCAATAGATTTTGAAAGTTTTCAAAGTGAGACAAATTTTCTCTTTCTGTTTGTAATAATTTTTGTTTGAAACATATTTTTTTCAAATAGCATTGTAACTAAAGGAGTTTCACCTTAAACCTTAAGTTAAAGTGACTAGTAATATTAACTGAGAAAGCTAGGGGCTTTACCCAATGTTCATCTTTTAACTCAGCAAATTCATATTTTTTTTTGTTTCCAAGAAAATAATGATCATTCAGCAATTTAAAAAATTATCTTAACACTTTATGACTCGAAATCTATTGAACATTTGTAGAATATGTTTGACCAATAAATTCACATTCTATATTTTCCAGAAATGAAGCAAATCGACGATGCTAAAGTCTACATACTCGAATATAGTTTACAATTTTGCTAACTATTTTAAAACATGTCCAATATCTAAATAATGCCCAAGAACAGTACTTACTATGGAATAATGCAATGAAAATGTTTAAAATTATTTTTACCATGCTGTTTGCTTGTTTATTTTAATTTTGCAACTCGTTAGTAATACTGGTCATGGTAAATGCATTATCAGTTGCACAACAAACCAACTTTGCCAAGGAACATTTCATCAAAAGTTTAAAAAATTCATCAAAAATATGTATTATGCATAATACATGACTGGACTCCTCTATAATTCTCAACTATTTCATAACCTCTGCTGGTTAAAGAATTTCGACTTACAATTTAATTTTTTTTTATTTGTGCTGGACATGAAACCGTTTCTTTCCTTTTTCCCCTCAAATCTTAGTTGCCATCGATTTTAAGCCGCACCCCAAAAATTCTCAACACATTTTTGTGAAAAATGAAAAATAATATAAAATGGTTTGAAAACAAATTTTACGAAATTAAATAAATTTAAAATGAGAATTAATAGGAAAGGAATAATTAGTTGTTTTATCAGTATTGTAGACTATTAATTACATACATGAACCCGAAATTGCTGTAAATATCCCATCCAACAATTTTGCTCTTCGATTCTAAACGGCACCCGATTTTCAATAGCATTACCATTGGAAAAAAAGTGCGGCTTCGAATCCAACAAATACGGTTATTCTTAATTAAGTTTACGCTTAACGGTTACGCTTTATTAAGCATTCACTAATAAATTGTTTTAAGTAAATGGTTTCAATTTGTGCTTGCGATTAAAAGTGACAATATATAACTAGTTTTTACAGCATTTGTATTGTCTTCAACAAATTTAGGGGTCGCGGTAGCCTAGTTGTCAAGGTAATGGACTCGATTCATATGAATTCGAGCCTTGTACCGCTGAAGACCCGCCATGCAGAGGAGACCAATGAACGTTAAATGTTAAGGGTGAAACGTTCTCCCGTTGGTGTGGTGTGGAAGTTAGGAGAAGGGGTGCCCACTCAGGTTTCGTCCTCACCTTTGACCATGATCCGCTGCTAAACGCCCTCGAGTCGCTGAACAGTGTGACGTTTATCTCACTCTCATTCACTCACTCAACAAATTTAAACGATACTTTTCTCCATTCATTTTTGAAGATTTGATTTCAATTCCGGCAAATCGTCTTCACAAAGTTTCGCAATTTTTGTTTATGATTCGTTTTCTTATTTGTGTCTTAGTGCCTTTTAAAATTATATTCCTTAGCAACTGAATTACAGTTTTTGCATATCAATCACAATATTTTATTCATGTTTTCGACATCGAAATATTGCAGTTCCTATTTTTTTCGAAAATTATGATGTTCATCTTCAGTTCAGCTTTTATTACTCTGTTCTTGAAGTTTGATCATATTTTTATTAAATGACTTTTTAGTTCATTATGAATAAAAACCAAAAATCTACGTTCATTCACAAACGATTGAGTAAACACTGCACTTTTTGTCTTGGTCATCTTGGGGGTTTTAAATTTAAAAAAATAAATCTTTAACTTCCTCCGACGTCAAGCTATTCGCCTCTCGTTGATTGGACACTTCAACGAGAAATAAAGGTAGCACACACGATGAATCTAGGCGATCTACAGCAAATAATATTTTTAATGCATTTAAGCATGTAATAAAAATTCATTTTCATAATAAAATTAAATGAAAAAAATTAATAAAATATAAAATAATTTTTATTTAAAGGCTATATTTATTATTAAATTGGATTTTTTTTAGAAAAAGAATAGATAGTAGGTTAATATATCGTAAATTTTTAAAAGAGGTTCACCAGAAATAAATTTCAAAATGAAAAAGCCCTTAAAAATTGATATTTATAATTTTGTAAAATGTCTTCGCGGGCCGCAACCTATGTATTGGAGGGCCGCATGTGGCCCGCGGGCCGCGTGTTTGACATGCCTGCTCTACTGTATTACTGATACCACATCATTACTTCAACTGTATTTTTCTTATCTTGATAACTTACGTTGAATTAATGATAGCAAATTAATGATAGTTCTCTTTTTTTCATCAAAACGTTTTTTCGTAATATGTTTGTTTCTTTTTATAGTTTAGAGCAAGGGTACTCTTTTTTTTTTCACCGGTCCGCATACATAAGATACTGTTACACGTGGGCCGCAACATGACGATTAATGGGCAGGGGAGTGGTGATGCTGTAAGACCAAAGTAACGTTAGACATTCTAAGCATGGTAAATTGTTTAACATATTAAAACTCTTTTTTTACTTTTATTTGAATACTATATTGTCATATGTACCAAACACAAATAAAAACACTTCATTGTCTGCAATTTTGTGCTTAGTTATGGGTAGTTTTTAATTTCTTTCATCCATGACCAAACTCCTTGCTTACTATCTACAGTCACACAAACAATGCTCCATTTACTTAGATATTTTTTTGTATGTGTGGACACAAAGCCTCGCATATTTTTTATTTTAAATATTACTTATCAGGTACAATGTCAACAGAGAATTTTAACAGAATTCCGGATTTAAATCAGTACTACTTATTTGTTGCTTGTTCAGAATTGCGCGTGAAGTTTTATTTCGAATGCATTCACATTTTTTG